>JAKZZE010000041.1:0-180402 GCA_024220505.1 Rhizopus arrhizus | reverse complement strand
CTTAATGAAGATTATCCGAATTAACCTGTAGCCTATCTATTGGATATATTTTACATGTAGCTTATTAATACTGTTTTCATATCGAGTTATGAATGATGGATACATCACTTATGATGATGATGTGCTCTGTTTGCTTAAGGACCCTTCCGACTTGAATAGGCTACAAACTCATTTGGATACATACTCTCAAGCTTCTAACGCTAAAGTTAACTTTCATAAGACGGAAGCTTTGTCTTTATCTGGATTACGGATCACTCCTTCCTCCATTTGGCATGGTCCGCTGTTATCCCAGCGTATCTCCCGATGGCATGATTGTCACTCAGCGAATCCGGTGATTTACTTGGGATATCCTCTCTACACCTCCACAGCTCAACGTGACTCCTACTTGGCTGCTCTTCTACGCAAGATTAATACAGCTTGTGTTCTACATTCTCATAGGTCTCTCTCGGTAAGAGGCAGAGCGACTATTATCAATTCCCTCATTCTGTCTAAATTATGGCATGTATTGCGGGTAACCTCTGTTCCTCGAGCTTTCTTGGAAAAAGTGAAGTCGGTCGTAAGTGCTTTTCTGACGAGACGTATGTTTCCTCGTATAAGTCTGGCCACTTTGTGTTTACCGCGGTCTCTGGGAGGTTTGGGGGTTCTCGATCCTGTTACTCAACAAAGTGCCTTACAATTACGATGGATTCTTCCGTTACTTTCTCTGTCCCCACCCACTATCTCTTCTGATGATGACTCCTCCATTGCTATCTCTCAATCCATAGTTTTGCCTTCGTTGATTCAGTATCTGCTTTTTCACTTGGATCAGTGGGTGTGAAACGACCTCGAACGGTTTATTCCTTTGATTTTTCCAAATTTGACTTCAGACTATGCTTCCTCTTTGTCGACTTACAGTTGTTGGAATAATTGTTCGGATGTTTTGCAATTTTATACTTTTCGCTTTGTATCTCTGCAATCAGATAGGATAGAGCTACTTACAATACCTCATTAGAAAGCGACGGTTTTCATATATAACATATAAAAATTTAAGGTTATGGTATTACTTCCATATATAGTAAGGTCAAATTGCGTCAAGCATATGCATTCGAACAATTTTTCCAACTCAATGCATTCTATGATGATGATATCATTGGCGTTTCTGACGTCACAAATACAGCATTACAAAATGACGTAATAATGAAATAGCGCTTTTGCTTTTAGTCAGAGCTTAAAATATATAAATAAGGCTGGATTTTGCAGTGTTTCCCTTCTATCTTGTACAGCCTATACTTCTTTATATCATGGTACACCCTTTATCTCGTAGCAAGCAAGAAAGCATCCGGTCGTTGTTGAAAAAGGGCTTATCATACTCAAAAATCATGAAACGAGTTCCAGGAGTATCAAGGTCCACTTTGAGCAAGTACAAGAACTTGTATGCACCTAAACGTACTCGAGGTCATGCTGGTAGAAAGACTACTATAAGCTCAACGACAAAGAATTACTTGAAGAGAGAACTTATAAATGGTTCACTTCAAACAGCAAAGAGCGTATGGTCATATTTAAGCAGTATTGGCTATAAGATAGGCTATTTTGGTACAGTAAAAATGCTTCACAACATGGGTTTCAGTACCCAAATTAAGAAGAAAAAACCTCTCCTCAAAAAATCACACATGGAAGCTAGACTAAAATGGGCTAAAGCTCACAAAGATTGGACAGAAGATGACTGGAGGCGTATGGTGTTCTCTGATGAGACCAAGATTAATGTTTGGGGCTCGGATGGTTGTAAATACTTTTGGAGAAGACCTGGTGACAAATTACAACTTCATCATCTTGACCTTACAGTCAAAGGAGGAGCTGGCAGTGTGATGCTTTGGGGTTGTATGACATGGGATGGTCCTGGATATGCCTGCGCAATTGAGGACGGTACTATGAAGGCATCAGATTATGTTCATATCCTGTCAACTACACTGATGGACAGTCTGAACTACTATGGCTACAAGCAGGAGGCTATCTATTTTCAACAGGATAATGATCCTAAGCATACATCGAAGCTTGCTCGTGCTTGGTTTAAAGAAAATGGGTTTAAAGAAGAGCACACCTTCAATTGGCCAGCTCAAAGTCCTGATTTGAATCCTATAGAGCATCTCTGGCACCATTTGAAGTTGAGGCTGAGTTTGTATGAAGGTAGGACTAAAGGAGTGCATGATCTCTGGTCTAGAATCGAGAAAGAATGGAACTCTTTTACTAAAGAGCAGTGCCAAGCATATATCAAGAGTATGCCAGCTCGTTGTAGAGCAGTCATTAAAGCTAAAGGCGGTTATACACGATATTGAATAAAAGATGATTCAGTTGGAAAAATTGTTCGAATGCATATGCTTGACGCAATTTGACCTTACTATATATGGAAGTAATACCATAACCTTAAATTTTTATATGTTATATATGAAAACCGTCGCTTTCTAATGAGGTATTGTAAGTAGCTCTATCCTATCTGATTGCAGAGATACAAAGCGAAAAGTATAAAATTGCAAAACATCCGAACAATTATTCCAACAACTGTATATTATCTTTTATCAATTTTAATATACTTCTTTTAGTTGTGATTATTCAATGTCCGTTATGATCAGACGCTGTTCTACAACATCCATATGACAACTTATGGCAGAACTGTTTCCAAGTAAAACGACGTCGACGACGAAGCTCTGACTTGTACCGCGAGCATGCCAAAGTGTAGTCAGTCCATCTTGCTGCTTTGCTGGGACCAGAGGCTCGTTTCCAAGCTCGTCTACAAGACTCGCGATGGTCAAACGCGGCCTGCAGATCGGCTGTCCAGAACCAAGCATGGTGGCGACTTCTAGGGCTCTTGCGGCCAACGGACTGATCCAAACTAGACTGGATAGTCTCATTGAACTGAAGAGTCAGTGCCTCAAGATCGGGACGTACAGAGGTGTAGACACCATCTGCATAGGTATATTCTTGAAGCAACTGAAGGAACGGTCGTATCTTATCCTTGACTAATTGCACATAGGTACAATCATGTTCGAATAATCTACTTAGGTTCCAGAGCATACGAGGATGACTTGAAGGAGGTGGAGGGGGAGGCACAAGACAAGAGAGAGACAGAGGACTATGATCAGACCCAAGGGAAAGATCGTCATGGACACTCAATTGTGCACTGTGGAGCTCGGAAGTGCTAAGAAAAAGGTCAATAACACTTTGAAAATGTCTACCTGTCATGGAACTGAATCTTGTATGAGAATTGTACGTGGGAACACCAAAGGCGAGTTCAGCATTCCAACAGCGTATTCCATTTTCAGTGATCCAGTCGGTAAGAGCAGTACCTCGAGGAGTAGTGCGGAAGTCACCAAGTAATTCCCGATGTCTTGCATTAAAGTCACCGCAAATAATGGTGTTGTGTTGTGAGGGATGAGTTTGTGTCGGTAAATTGTCAAGTACTTCCATTGCTTCATCAACTGATAGTGCTGGTGGCAGGTATAAACAGTGAATCAACAGGTTGGAGACTTGACAAGTGAGAACATAAGGAGAGGCGGAAGGAAAATGAGTGACTTCATAGGGGCAGTCTGGATGTACCAAGAGACTGATGCCCATTTCACCACGGAAAGTGTTGTCAACTGGTACTGCATATGTGTGGTATTGTTTCCAATTGGTGAGAAACTTTAACGGGGACAATAGCCACGTCTCAGTTAGGAATAATAAATGAGTAAAAGGAAGGGAGTTAGTAACAGCTTCAATGGTGTGGCGAGCACATCCATTGGAGTTCCATAAGGTCATAGTAAGCATATTGTTTGGCATAGTGAAAGGAGTGGAAGGGAGGCATACATTATTGTTATTCATATTATCAGTATTTACCTGATTCATAACTGTTCGTCTGGTTCACCAACACCAGTAGGAACAGGTTGAGCAGCCTTTGGGCTTGCAGGAGGAAGGAGAGGGGCATCATCCATGTCGGTGTCAACAGGTGTATCTTGCAAAGGAGAGGAGGAAGGTTTCTTGAGCAGGTCCATATAGTTTTGGATGGTGATCCATTTCTTGTTAATGAAATCACGGGCAACCGCAGGACGAACAGTGGGACGCATACGATCCAAGGCAGTGAGTAAATGAGAAGTGTGGATTGTTGTATAATGGTAATAGTTATTAAGAAAAAGGTAGAAACAAAAATAAAGAAACAGTGTAGGTACTTTTTGAGACTGATCTTTATTTCAGTTTAAGTTAAAGTAAAAATTATTCTAATTGAAGGCAGGTATTTATATCTTATTGAGTGAGTGGCTTGATATCTTCTATTGTAAGCGTTCTTCTAATATTCAGGTACTTTAGCAAGTGTCATCTATAATTATGATTATGAAAACTTTTCATTTGTTCCTTTGTATGTCTTTCATAGATTATCTTTATTCTGGGAATTCCTCACTGATTTGAATAACGTTATTTTACGCGTTATTTCAATTATGTGAAAGATTAGCAATGTTCCTGATATTGGATTGGATCTTGTTATTTTAGTTGATACTTCTTCTTATCAAAGAACTTTTATTAATACAAAGCATATTCTAAAAGAATATGTTTAATTGGAATTGATTGTATGATCTTATTTAAATAAACTTATATTTTTATTTTATTTAATTATGATCTTGTATTAAGACTTATGTTTATCGATGTCAATTACAATCAGTTGCTGTTCTACAACATGGATCTGTTCCATTTTGGTTTGTTTATCCGTGTCAGGGAGGTCTTGGTACTTGATATCACGGAGATGGGAAGGATTGCGAGGGTTGAAATCGGTGATTTGCTTGATACCAGCTGTATCAAGCTTGTTGATGACAGTCGAGGCATATTCGTTGTGTACAAGCAAAGCAACGACACGGTGGGTGGGGTGGTATATCAAGGATGCGCCAGTTCTCAAGACCGAGCATGCCGAATTTCTTGCGAACGTTTGTCACTGATTCTCTGAATCGACAGGGCAAGTATAAATACTGATACCCAGTATTTGTTGAGGGAGGGAGGAAAGTACGGGCAGCCACTTGAATTTGGCGCTTGGTAGGTGCCGTACGAGCTCGAGTGCTGTTCTTAGTGGTGGTTGCTGGAGTGGCACTCTTACCTCTACGGGCAACAGTAGCGAACGAGGGGGTGGTAGCTACAGGAGCAGTGATAGGAGGAGAGGCAGAAGATTTCCACTTGGAAGCCTCGGATCCAGCAGGCTTAGGAGTATCCAAGGGAGTTGAAGCAGTAGTAGTAGGAGTGACAGTTGACTCCAATTCCTTGATGCGACGTTGTGCAGTCGCAAGATCAGTTCTCAAGGCCTGATTTTCCTTGAGAAGGGCTTCTAGCTGGGCTAGGCGTTGGCCTTGGCTGGTAATCATAGCCATGATTGGCTGAAACCAATCAGGTGTACCATGAGGAACACCAAAATCCATAGGACCAGTGATGCTGAGGACAGGTTGGTGAGGAGTGGTGGTAGGTCCAAAGTTGAGGTCAGGTTGGCCCATAAGAGTGGGGTTCGTGATGTAGTTGATGTCCATATCAACCTCGGGTTTGCCGGAAGGTTGTCGCGCGAGGTCAGCGGGGAAAATTGGCGGAGATCGATCGGCGAGGGTGCGCTTAGTAGCGGCAGATGGCTCAGGGGAAGCGGGAGCTTGTTTGTTGATGCTGTTGCTGTTCTTCTTGGTGTTGAGTAAAGAAGTCTTTTCTGGATATCTTGATGGATTTTGGACTTCAGAAGGTGAGACTTGTAAAGAAGTGTTTACTGCGGATGGATTGATTGAACTAATTTTGGATAGAAGGGTTTTTCTTTAAAGAAGTGTGTACGGGTGATTGTTTAGCCGAAAATTGGTATAACAATCGAAAACACGAAAGAAATTTCAAGGTGTCCTCAATGGTCCAGTGGCTAGGATCTGTCGCTTTCACCGACATGGCCGGGGTTCGATTCCCCGTTGGGGAATACCGCATTAACGTTTCTTTTTCCCCTGCTATCAAAGGATAAACTAATAGCCGTGTCCTTTTTTTTTTTTTTATTGTGACGAAAATAGAAATTTTTTCAATCAAACTGTACCACTTGACGAAGAAAGTTCGGACCTGAACTAAGTTCATGTTGTGACGAAGCAAGTTATGACGATTGCGCCTAGTGAGTACCCCATATTGAACCTTGTTCAATTTTTGAACTTTATTTCAAAAATTGAAGCTTATTTCAAAAATCAAACCTTATTTCAAAAAGTAAAGCTTATTTCAAAAAGAAAAGCTTACTTCAAAAATCAAACTTTATTTTCTTTTGTCTATAAAATAGACAAGCTTTTATTTTTATTTTACTTCACTTATCTTGACTTACTTCTCTTAACTTACATATCTTAACTTTACTTATTTTAAATATATTTTATCCAATAAATCAAGTATCTTTATCCCTGAATCTTTTGGTATAACACTCTTAAAACACAAGCAAGACAAGTCCCTTGAAGTCAATTATCTTCATTGTGAACATTTTAATACTTCTATCAAGTTACTTTATTACAAACAAGTTTGATCTACTTAACAAGATCTGGTGGTCACTTACAAGCGAACCTAATATCAATACTCTATCCAACTCTTATTTTTTTTATCTATTTTCATCAACTTTACTTTATTTCAAAACCGTTAACTCTTACAAGCCATTGAAGCAACAAAAAATTACAGTGTGACGCAGTTGGTGTAACTTTTGCGGAAGAAGGGACTCGGTCGTAGGAGGGACCTCAGCCCCTGAAGATAAACAAAAAAAGTTCAAAAATAGAAAAACACAAAAAATCACAATCCTATAAATATCCCTTTATCCTTTCAGTTTTGAAAGACTCACTTACTTCTGATATATACTTACTTTTTACTTACTTTGACATATTTTACTTTAACATAAATAAAAAGAATATCTTCAAGGATCTACATTTAAAATCTTTCTGATCCCTTACACATACATCAAGTCAAGTCCTTTGAAGTCAAATTATCTTCATCGTATCAATTTTATATTCTCTTATCAAGAAAACTCTTTATTACTTTTTACTGTTTGATCTACAATACAAGATCTGGTGGTCACTTATTACAAGCAAACCAAATTTATCAACATAAACACAAGCTTTTGATCTCAAATTCTTTTACACTTCAAAGAAAAGTCAAATTATTTCTAAACTCTTAAGGCCATTTAAACGAAACAATACCTATCACAAGAAAAATTAGAGTAGCACAAATGATGAAATTTTGGATCTGGAGAACAATGATGATCACAAGAACAAATTTTGATGTCCAGCGACATTGATGTCGTTCGACATAAACAATAAGCCACGCCTTTTTTTTTTTTTTTTATAAATAAGATGAATATTTTGAACAAAATAAAAGACATCCAATAAATCATATCTTCTTGGGCTTAAAAAGCAATCTCTTCTTATTGGGTCACAATTGTTATGTTCTGGTAAAGTAATTAAGGAATAAAGATAAAACCAAAGAATACTTTTTGAGACTGAACTTTATTTAAGACAATCTTAATTATTAAAAAGAAATCATTACAAAATCTACTATTTATATTCTTCTATCAGTTGGCGGGTAAATGAGTTGTTATGAGCGTAGATCCAATAATTGACATGTTTGATTGAAGAATGATCACTGAATCGATTATGAAAATTTTTAATTCGTTGTTTTATAGATCTTATTGTTCTTTAACTGATCTGGGAGAATTGTCCCGTCTTCATTGAGAGGAAAGATATATTTATATGAAATGCCTCCAGTCAGATCATAGTTGACTAGGTACCTGATCCATTATTATTCATTTACAGAAATGATGAATAATAAAGGTCATGACTTATTTATTGTTCATGTTTACTTTATAGGATGAATCTAATAGTGATAGTTTTATATAAAAAAGAAGAAGAATATATTTTATTTGATAAAGATTTAAATTATTATCTTTTATCAGTTTTAATATACTTCTTTTAGTTGTGATTATTCAATGTCCGTTATGATCAGACGCTGTTCTACAACAACAATTACCTTTTCTTTTCTTTTTATTTTACTTATTCTTTCTGATCTGATATATGATTTATCACGAATCAAGAAAGACCCCTTTTATTTTTATCTTTTACTAAACAATCTTACTCTTAACCTTATTGATCTATAAAGATCTGGTGGTCACTACTTAAAACCAAATTACTATATCAAAAGAACTGTTAAACGTTCACTCAAATCATCAAATACAAGTCATTCAAGGCTTCGAACTTCAAACTAAACAAATCTGCAACACTTTAACACAATCCAAATCCCAAGTACTAACAAGTTACAGTGTAACAAACAAGAATGAAACGGCGGAATTTAAATCGTTGCAGTTTATAACGAACGCCTTACACTATACAACAACCGCCTCTTATGTTATACCAACCATTGAAAATACCAAAAACAGAACAAAATCATAAAACCCAAAAACATATAAATTGTTGTATTCACACAACTAGTAAAGTGAACATTCATGATGTAACGAAAATGGCAATAAGGATACACAGAGATTAGCCGAGTCAAGTCAGAAAGATAAAAAAAGTTGAAAATATAAAAAAGGTCAAAAAAATAAGAAAAGCTAAAAAGAAAACAAAAAAAAAATTATTCATATATACAGTAGCGGACAAAACTGGTGCACAAAACTTTTTTTCAGCTTTTAACTACCATTACCTGCTCATGGTAATTGCAATAGTCATGAAACTGTACTAGAAGGAGGATATACTAGTCATTGTAATTTATGTATGTTCTAAGCATGACATTGTTAAAACTGAGCGATAAGCGTGCTTTAAATTTATAAAATTTTATATTTTCTAAAAACCGCAAAAGTGGCTAAAACCTTAGACTTTATATAATCATCTCATCTCTTGATATCATCGGATGTTCTTCTTTGCATATGCTAATAATATGCGTGTATATCATTTTCAATAAAAGAACCCGGCTCTTTAACTACTCTTTTCCAAAGATCATCGATCCTTTTTGATCTAGTGTCGTATCATCATACCTTTGCCATCAATTGCCACCTGGCATGCTTAAGCGGACTTAGGCCGGGATTAGTGGCGGCTAAACTTGTAGCACAGAAGCGCTGTTATCAAATATTGAGTTTGTGACATGCGTCGACTTGTGCCTTGTGTCATTGTCATACTGAAACGAGAGATTACGACGTTTTAGACCACTATACGCTAGGCTTTTGTGGTATGAAGTAAGCGAAATATATGTGTATATTTATGAGTTCATTATACCATCATATACTTGACACACATATTCCGGCCCTCAAGATCTAATACAGCCTTAAAACATAACAGAGCAGCCAGCATGCTTCATTGTTTGATCACCGTGAAAAAATCGCTTAGGTTGCTCGACTTGCATTTACTAATATGCTGTGAAATCTGAAAGCAAACGGGAGAGATATGGGGAAAATTGAAAGAAGGCTAGACAAGCACTACATTTTTGGCGAAAATTGAAATATGCAAAAAATCACTAAAAATGACCTTATGCCTGGGGAATGTCCGGTACAGTTCCGGTTTACATAACATAATGTATATTTTGGACTGTCTTTCAGATGGTATATGCTACAAAAGTCGCAGACATATGGCGGAGATACAATGTTGATTTTAATTTTTGTGCACCAGTTTTGTCCGCTACTGTATATATACCATCTTTTTGTGAAGAAATTGTTAGTCAGTTTAAATAAATCAGATATTTTTACCCAATAATTAACAAACTTTAATAAGAAAGTCCCTGTTCACTTAAACTTTTTACTCTACTTTAACTTTTATCAAGAAACATCGTATTGATCTTATACATAAGATCTGGTGGTCACTACTTATCAAGCATCGGCTTAAATTCTATATAAAACAACAACTTACAAGACAATCTTAACCTTACTGATTTATCCAAGAATAGAAAGGAACAAGAGAGGACGAGACTCGATAAAGAGATTGTTTTATTTAATAAGAAAATGATACTCTATTTATACTTTTCATACACGGATAATATTTCATGTCATGGATTAATAATTAATGAGTATGATATAACTGATGACAAATAGATAATGGTTACGTGTTCTTCCATTGTTATCTTTGTCATCATAAGCATTTATCCATAGAATACTCGTATATGATTGACTGCGATTGACTGTGATTTAGTTCCTGGATTTAATATAATTTAACCGTGCAATTACGCAGCATCTTATCCTTAATGAAGATTATCCGAATTAACCTGTAGCCTATCTATTGGATATATTTTACATGTAGCTTATTAATACTGTTTTCATATCGAGTTATGAATGATGGATACATCACTTACAATCAAGCTTTGCAAGCAAACTTAACTCAAATTAACTCACTTACAACAAGCCAACCAAAAAAAATAACAATGGATAAACGAGAGATCTCCGCAATAGCCAACCTTGCCTTGTTGTCCCTATCGGCGTTCCCACGACTAGATCGGAACCTGATTACAACAACGGCAGTTCAATCCAAACTTATTCGATAATTATCGTTAGATCAATAATTTATCTACTTCATTGTCCCTTGATTCGTCAAGAAGACAGCGGCTATTGATTATCTACTATCTTTCCTTTACCTTCCCATCCTTCCCACATCATTCTTTTAACCGATCAATTGAAATAGCGGTAAAGACCCAGACATCCAAAAAGTATAAATACCCTCAAATGTTTTTATTAATAAAGCAACATATAATCTTTAGTTTCACAACTATTGTCTTTTTAAGTTTTTGTCTCTTATTTTAATACTTGGCAAAACACTTCTTTTAGTTGTGATTATTTAATGTCCGTTATAATCAGACATTCCTAACACAATCCTGGTTGCCTTCGCTTCGGATTCCGAAGTGGTGCAAGCTCTCTGAGCCACACTTTATTTTCAATATAATAATAAAAAAAACTACATAATTTCCCTTTTTCCCCAGATCGTTCTAAGCCGCGCACCGTGGATAAATTATGAGCGATCCAACCTCATCATATACTACAAATGAAGGAGGACAACAACAACAGCCACAGTATTTTACAGTAGACTAAGTCAATGCCATTATTGACCAAGTCACTAAGCGGGTTAGAGAATCACAACTCGCAGAGCTCGAACAAAGAATTCAAGGATCGTCGTTTCCTGAAGACATACAAGAAGAACTGGATGGTTACAACTGTTAAGGATACATAGGATTATAGTCACTTTATTTTAGTAAAAGGAATCAGATATGATCCTGAATAATATGTTGACATAACTTGGAATCATTTATAACATTATTCCCAACACAGATCAATAAAATACTCTGGTTAGATTTTTATATTAAGCTTTATTCATATTAACTTCACAGAGTCAAATAAGATGACATGGTTGTAATATAGTTTATTAATAATATGAGCATGTTGAATAAGGAATGACTATTACTTACCGGATCATCATTAGTCATGAAAACATTTATCCTGACTGAGATATTATTGTTAGCAATGATATCCAATCACGGAACTAAAGGTCTTTATATTCACCCATACCGTCTCCTTAAATAGTTATATCTGAAACCATCCCAATAGCATAATTGACAATACAAGCTAGGAACAGGCTAACCTAATAATTAGAAATAGTAATCATCTATTCCGTTAAATTGATTATAAATCTGTTCTAATTCTTTATCCGTATAATGTCTATAAATACTCTCACTTTTTACATGTAGAATCAAAAAAACAATAGTTATCTTAACTTAATAAAGAGATACCAATTTCTAACAGTATTTCTTTATCTTTGTTGCTATATTACATTTTACCTAAAACTCCCCTTTCCTAAACGCCAGTCTCGAAACATGGTATGTCAAACTATTAGTGGATTACGTTTGTAAGGAATTGTCACCAACAGACGAACTCACTCTATATGACCTTCAACAGAAGACCATTTTGTTATTATGCTTACATACGATGTGGAGACCTCGAAGTGATATTGGACGAATCCAACATAGAGATGTACACCTAAAATACGACTCTGACAAGAAACAATTGGAAGGCGTCACTATTCATGTTCGAGAACCCAAGGAGTCTCAACAAAAATTTACAAAATTAGGATTGATAACAGACAACACTCAACAAGAAGTTTGCGTGGTGAAACTTTGGAGAAATTCATGCAAAAGACAGCAGACATTAGAAAGTCTTTATCACAGGAACACAGCCTTTTTCTTACGTACTTACAAGATGACAAGAAAAACGAAGAGTCTAAAAGTGCAGCTCCTTCAACAATAGCAAACTGGATTAAGGCCCATATGAAAAAGGCCGGAATAAACGAGGCATACAAGCCGCATTCAATTCATTCAGCTGTTAGTACTGAAGCCGTGATGCTCGGAAACTCTATTGAAAAGGTCAAGGATCATGCAAGCTGGAGCCAAGCCTCGAATACTTTCGAGAAATACTACTATAAACCAACTATGAAACAATACTCTAGTACAAAGATCCAGAATTCAATTTTTGCTACTGATTTGAAGCGGCTTAAATCTCCAGAGTCCCACAAGTCTAAAATTTAGACTATTAACACAGACAGTATCAAAGGGTAAAATCTTAAATTCTCGCTTGTTTTCCCCCTTTTCTCTGGCTTCCACTTTTACTGTAATAACTTTACAAAAAGTATTCAAATATATTTAATCCTTAAGTATGTATTAAACTATGAATATCAATTAAATTAAATCATTAACCAAATAAATAAAGCTGTCTTAAAACCCATAAATTATCTAAAGTCACTTGTGGTTTAAATTCATGGTGCCTTCTGCCAGAAAGGTGTTGATTAGTGAAAATAATTAAGTCAAAAAAAGCTATTAAAAACACAACAACATCTCCTTCTGTTACAACAAGAAAGCATGTCCTATAGTTACAAGATACCAAAGTTTAGGCCTGATCAAAGCCCTAGAGACTGGTTGAACGCCTTCAATACTGGTTGCAAGATTCTTAAAGTTAAAGATGAAGAAAAGTTAGATTATGTTCCCGGTTATCTCAACAAATCAGTCTCTCGATGGTTTTATGATCATGACTTTGAAAGCTACCAGCAATTCGAAAAAGAGTTCGAAGATCGTTTTACAGTCCTGCTGTTAACTGCCAAACAAAAATAAAATTTAAGATAATTCCCGCAAAAGTAAAGCTAAACTTTTTAAATTTTAATGGAACAGTGCTAAAACAACATATTTTTATTGAACAAATTTTTATAGCACACTAATTAGTAAAATGTGGCGGAATTTGAAAAAAATGACTATAAAATCAATCTGACAGCAAATCTTTAACGCTTTGTAGATCCACCTTTAGCTTTGATAACCTCTTCAATTCTTTTTGGCATACTCTCGTAATACTTCTTCATGTCCTCTTTAGTGAATTTGTTCCACTCTGCATCAAATCTATCCCACAATTCATCCATATTTTTGGGCTTGGTGTCATATGCATCTAATTTCAACTTAACATGATGCCAGAGGTGTTCAATTGGGTTTAGGTCGGGACTATTTGCTGGCCAGTCTTGAATATAGTTAATTCCGTTATCTGCAAGCCATTTTTTAGTGAGTTTCGATGTGTGTTTTGTATCTCCGTCCTGTTGAAAGATGACTTCCTCATTGCTGAGACTGAAGTGCTCGAGTGTATCCTTATAGGAAGTATCCAAGATATGGGTGTACAGCTCTGATTTCATAGGATACTCAATAATACGGCATGCGTAACCTACTCCTGATGATGTCATGCATCCCCAAACCATCATTCAGCCTCCGCCACCTTTTAATTGAGTTTGATAATTATGTGGTCGAAGTGGGTCATCCTTATGTTTCTATGTAATTTGAGCTCCATCTGATCCCCATCTGTTGATTTTGGTTTCGTCGGAGAATATGACCTTGTTCCAGTCCTCTACAGTCCAGTCACGGTGTTTTTTGGCCCATTCCAATCGCTTTTTCTGGTTAGTTCTCTTGATTAAAGGCTTCTTTTTCTTATACAGAGTTTTAAGGCCGAGGGATCTCATTAGTGGTTGTTGTAGAACAGCGTCTGATCATAACGGACATTGAATAATCACAACTAAATGAAGTATATTAAAATTGATAAAAGATAATAATTTAAATCTTTATCAAATAAAATATATTCTTCTTCTTTTTTATACAAAACTATCACAATTAGATTCATTCTATAAAGTAAACATGAACAATAAATAAGTCATGATCTTTACTATTCATCATTTCTGTAAATGAATAATAATGGATCAGGTACCTACAGTGGCCAGCAAAACCGTTCGCACAAAACGTATTTTTTTCTTTCTGCGCCTTTTGCGACATATTGCTCTTATTAAGCGCTACCTATAATACATATTACTTAAAAGTACAAACTCTTGGCTTTCTGATGACGTATGATACGTCCCCCTACGCGCACCCTAGCCAGTGCTACGGACAATCAAAACTCAAAGGTACATTCGAACGGTTTTGCGGCCGTATGTTTTGAAATCAAAATGTGTTAGAATAAGTTTATTTAATATCCAATATAAAGACCATCAGTCTCAATAACTGCACGGTATCGCTCTGGCATACTTTTAATAAACGTTTGACATTTTTCAGCTGTGATTTGGTACCAAGTGTGTCCTATACGGTCCCATAGCTCATGTATACCACATGGAGGACAGTCATAGTTTCTAAACAACCGTCTTTTAAGTAATTGCCACATGTTTTCGATTGGGTTTAAGTCTGGTGATTATGGTGGCCATTCCATTACATGAAACTCTTGCTCATTTAGCCATTTTGACACGACTTTAGCTGTATGTTTGGGGTCATTGTCCTGCATAAAGATGAATTGATTGGTAGATTTTCCACTTTCTTCCATATACCAAGCCAAAGACTTCATCAAATAATCTTGTAAAACCTCCAAA
Source organism: Rhizopus arrhizus (assembly GCA_024220505.1). Lineage (NCBI taxonomy): Eukaryota > Fungi > Mucoromycota > Mucoromycetes > Mucorales > Rhizopodaceae > Rhizopus > Rhizopus arrhizus. Next base: position 165,535 of record JAKZZE010000041.1, on the reverse strand, counting down.
TAGACGTCCTTTGCCATGCACTTGCCCACATCCACAATATAGCCTGGGCCATACCAGCTAATATAGCTCCATACCATTATAGAACCTCCTCCATGCTTCACTGTCTCACGAACCTGATGCTTTTTTAACGGTTTACCTGGCACTTTCCATGCATAAGACTTTCCGTCGGATCCAAAACTGTTGACTTTGGTTTCGTCAGACCATATGACGTTCATCCAATCGTTTACTGTCCAGTCAATGTGCTGACGAGCCCATTGGAGCCTCCTCATTCTATTTCTTTCATTAATTAAAGGTTTCTTTGGCTTGACGAATGAGACCAAACCAGCATCTTTTAATGCCCTACGTACAGTATCTACAGAAACTGACTTGCCCAGGTTCTGCTCCAACAACTGCTGTGCTTGTACAGCGTTTTCGAGTCCATCTGCTGTTACAGCACGATCAAGATGCTGTTGCTCCCGTTTAGTGAGCGCTTTTGGTCTGCCACCCTTGTCATTTCTAGCAGGCAAACCTAATTCTAAGCGAACCTTATGAACAGTAGATGATGATACTTTGACTATCTTTGCAATTTTGTGATAAGAAAAGCCTTGACGAAGGTAAAGCTCAATGGTGTTCTTGCGATCTTCTGTCAATGGTTGCATGTTGGGTAATGACTTGGTAGATGTCGAGATGTCGAAATGAGAATGTATGAATGACAAAAGAAAAAAAGTAGAAAAATAATGCGAAGTGATGAATTAGTAAGCAATGAAAGTTCTGGAAGGATTGCAGGGTGCAGTGACTGCGTTTACCGCAATCGACCAACTCCTAAAACGTGGCCGCAAAACCGTTCGAATGTACCTTTGAGTTTTGATTGTCCGTAGCACTGGCTAGGGTGCGCGTAGGGGGACGTATCATACGTCATCAGAAAGCCAAGAGTTTGTACTTTTAAGTAATATGTATTATAGGTAGCGCTTAATAAGAGCAATATGTCGCAAAAGGCGCAGAAAGAAAAAAATACGTTTTGTGCGAACGGTTTTGCTGGCCACTGTAGTCAACTTTGATCTGACTGGAGGCATTTCATATAAATATATCTTTCCTCTCAATGAAGACGGGACAATTCTCCCAGATCAGTTAAAGAACAATAAGATCTATAAAAACAACGAATTAAAAAATTTTCATAATCGATTCAGTGATCATTCTTCAATCAAACATGTCAATTATTGGATCTACGCTCATAACTACTCATTTACCCGCCAACTGATAGAAAAATATAAATAGTAGACTTTGTAATGATTTCTTTTTAACAATTAAGATTGTCTTAAATAAAGTTCAGTCTCAAAAAGTATTCCTTGGTTTTATTGTTATTCCTTATTTTACTTTACCAGAACATAACACCAAGGATCCAAATTAGGCGAAGAGGAACTCAAAGATGCCTATATTGCCGGTTTGCGTCCAGTTGATATACGAAAGTTCGTTAAACGCGCCAATCCATCAAGCTTAAAATCTGCTAAAAGTCTAGCCAAAGAAGAGGAAGACCGAGATGCTGAATCGGAAGACTTTGATAGTGATTCTGATGAAGCTACAGGCTCAAGCTCATCAAGTTCTAGCGATGATGATAGTAGTGATGAAGAACCCACTAGTAGGAGAAAGACTGGTCTAAAAGAAATGAAATCAAGAGATAGCCAATCAAGTCGTCGCAAAACTATTAAATCAACTGAATCGAATCACAAGAGTAACAAGGCTAAAGATAACGGGAAAACGAATACTCAAACCTCAGTGGATGAAGTTACTAGCGTAATGACCAATTTAACTCTTTTAATTCAGACTCAGAATAACCAACAACAAAGCTTCCTTAACCAACAACCCGTTAGTAAACAAATGAATCAAAATGGGTTTTCCCCGAAACTGTGCTACAGTTGTCAAGGTGAGGGTAATCTAGCTAGAGATTGTAGACCATGCAAGCACTGTAAAGGCGGTGAAGGTGATCACCCTTTCTGGGAATGTAAACTGTACTCTCGTCGTCAAACTCAGGTTGCTCAAGGTGGTGCAAATAGTTATTTAGTGTTTCCCGGAAACCACGCTAATGAAAATGAAGATAACAAGTCAGCTAATATCGAGGTGTATGCTGCCGAAAAAAGACCGTATTCCGGCAGCGAACGAGATGTTAGAGTCGCCCGCAGTGGCAAGAAAGTCAAGGTTCGCAACTCAAGGCAACCAGCCAAGGAACATAAAATAGCAAACCAAAGTAACCACGCATTCAAGCCTATAATTGACGAACGGACGCCCAATGTGAATAATACTCATAAGCAGCATGAAGTATCAGCCAAAGATGAACCTAGTATGCTGCTTGGCAAGACTATAGAAATCAATGATTTGAAAAAGGCCAAGGTTTTTACGGTTTCTATGGAACAATTAGCAAATAGCATTAAAGGGTCCAAGACCAAGTTAACGAAGGAGTTACGTACCCCGCAGAAAAATCCTCTTAGTAAAGTGGTGAAAGGTGCCAAAGTCACTTCTTACTATAACAGTGGTCCTCGTAATAACTTGAGTAAAGTAAGACACTACGTTGAAGACCCCAAGGAACGTAGAGGAGCTCCGCGAGTAGCGACTATTGTTGCAGGTATGGTCGAGGTACCCGCTGTTCTGGACCAAGGATCTCATGGCACTATTATGAGTGTAAGGTTATGTGACGCCTTAGGAATCGATCTAACTCAAGCCAAGCCTTCAAAGACGAGATACACGCTAGCTGATGGTAGTGTTGCTAGTGCTCTTAAAGATTTGGATGAAATCATGGTGCAAGTTCAAGGTGTACCGGTTGTTATTCCATGGGTTTCCGTCTTACAACATCCTGCTTATGACTTGCTTCTTGGTGAAGGTGCATTGGATGTCTTGGAGATTGTCACTGATCACAAGCGAAAGCATTGGACAATTAGGACTGACAATGGTGTTGAACCGCTAGAAATCATTTGGGATCGTACCAATTACATCCACAAGCTAGAGACCGATGAAAACTATTCTGGTGATGATGAAGGTGATATCGAGAACTATTCTGGTTACAGTGATGAGGAGAGTAGTGAGGAGTATCAACAACGCGAGTCCTACCTAATGATGCCGCTTATACCAGATGGTACAAACGCTTCAAGTAATATCGAGCCACAAGAAAGCATGGCTGTTGAAAGCTTCCTTCATGAAAGAAATCAGAGTAACAATATGCAAGGTTCTAGTGAAGAAGACATCTGTGAAGCTATCGAGCAAAGTGTCGAATGCTGTGAAATCAATGAAGATCAAAAGAAGATGTTGCTGAAGCTGTTAATGAGATACAAGCAAGTATTTGGACTTGAAGCAAACCAATTTATTGAAGCTATCTATTGATACTGGATCAGAGAAACCCATCTATAGGAAGCCTAATAGATTCATGTCACACTCTGAACTGGATGCTTTAAAAGTGGAAATTGAGGAGATGATTACAAATGGCCAGATAATACCTACTCCTGGTGGCGCTTCCAGCGGTTGGGCTTTCCCGGTGCTTTATGTGAAGAAGAAGACAGGCGAAAAAAGTCTATGTATCCAATTCCAAGACTTAAATTCTATCACGGTTCAGGATGCATGGCCGCTACCTCATATTACTGATTTGCTAGAATCTTATCAAGTGATTTATCCAAGAATAGAAAGGAACAAGAGAGGACGAGACTCGATAAAGAGATTGCTTTATTTAATAAGAAAATGATACTCTATTTATACTTTTCATACACGGATAATATTTCATGTCATAGATTAATAATTAATGAGTATGATATAACTGATGACAAATAGATAATGGTTACGTGTTCCTCCATTGTTATCTTTGTCATCATAAGCATTTATCCACAGAATACTCGTATATGATTGACTGCGATTGACTGTGATTTAGTCCCTGGATTTAATATAATTTAACCGTGCAATTACGCAGCATCTTATCCTTAATGAAGATTATCCGAATTAACCTGTAGCCTATCTGTTGGATATATTTTACACGTAGCTTATTAATACTGTTTTCATATCGAGTTATGAATGATGGATACATCATCAAGGTTCGAAAATATTCTCAACGTTAGATCTTCTTAAAGGTTTCAATCAGATTGCAGTTGACGATGATACGATTCCTAAATTGACCATGTCCACCCCCTGGGGACTATTCTCTTATTGTGTCATGCCTTTTGGTATCAAGTCCAGCCCCGCAGTATTCTGTAGAATGATATATCTTGCTATGGAAAAATTTCTAGGGAAAGGGGTGTCAACATATATCGACGACATGTGCGCCCATAATAACTCTTTCGAAGAGCATTTATCTCTGCTAGAGCAAGTGTTGCGTCGTTTACATGAAGTTAATCTGGTCCTGAAACCAAACAAATGTGTGTGGTGCCAAAGAGAAGTTGAGGTACTAGGATTTATTGTCTCCCCAACTGGAATAACGCCGAACCCAAAGAATGTAGAAAAGATCGTTAACTTCAAGCGGCCCCATAATGTCAAAGATATTAGAGCATTCACTGCTTTAGCTGGTTTCTATCGACGCCATATTCAAGGTTTTGGTGAAGTCACTGAGCCCCTGAATAGGTTACTAAAGAAGAACACGAGGTTTGTCTGGGAATATTGTTGTATCCACACAACTAATAAAGTGAACATTCATGGATAAACGCGAGATTTCCGCAATAGCCAACTTTGCCTTGTTGTCCCTATCGGCGTTCCCACGACTAGATCGGAACCTGATTACAACAACGGCAGTTCAATCCAAACTTATTCGATAATTATCGTTAGATCAATAATTTATCTACTTCATTGTCCCTTGATTCGTCAAGAAGACAGCGGCTATTGATTATCTACTATCTTTCCTTTACCTTCCCATCCTTCCCACATCATTCTTTTAACCGATCAATTGAAATAGCGGTAAAGACCCAGACATCCAAAAAGTATAAATACCCTCAAATGTTTTTATTAATAAAGCAACATATAATCTTTAGTTTCACAACTATTGCCTTTTTAGTTTTTGTCTCTTATTTTTTAATACTTGGCAAAACATTACGGCTCCACTGGAAAGGTCAATCCTATCAATTCTGTACTACACCCTTTGGTCTCTCTCTGGTTCCATGGCTCTTCACCAGGATCACGCGTCCATTTTTGGAATGGGCACGCTCCTTGAACATTCGAATCAGCGCGTACTTGGACGATTGGATTATTGTGGCGGACTCACCAGAGCAATCAATCCATCACACCAATTTGGTCCTCCAGAAACTACGTTGCCTAGGTTGGTTGGTCAACCTGAGAAAATTGATACTAACACCGTGTCAAACGCTAGAACATCTCGGCTTCTCCTTGAATACAATCGAGATGACAGCTCACTTGCCAGGCAAGAAACTTCGGGACATTCGGCGTTCAATTCAACAAATCCTGAAGAAACCTGTACAATCTCCGAGGACAATCCACAGCTTAACGATGAGCATTCAAGCAGCAACTTTTGCGATTCTACCAGCCCGTATGTACACACAGTACCTGCTACGACTGAAGAATCAGACGGTAAAAACAATGAAGGACTGGGACCTGCCTCAACCGTTGACACCAGAATGCTTGAGGGAACTGAATTGGTGCAAGACCAACATCGGTCTTTGGAACGGTCGCAGCATTCTGCCGCAAACACCTCAGGAGACGATCTTTGTGGACGCGAGCAACTCGGGTTGGGGTTGCAGTATTTCTCCAGATCCTCAGATATCCTTGAAAACGGCACACGAGTACTGGAATCACGAAGAATCCCAAATGTCCATCAATTGGAGAGAACTCAAGGCAGCGCAGATAGCTCTTCAACTGCATCCAAACCTACGGAACAAGGCGGTATTAATCAGAACGGATGTTAAGGATACATAAGATTATAGTCACTTTATTTTAGTAAAAGGAATCAGATATGATCCTGAATAATATATTGACATAGCTTGGAATCATTTATAACATTATTCCCAACACAGATCAATAAAATACTTTGATTAGATTTTTATATTAAGCTTTATTCATATTAGCTTCACATAGTCAAATAAGATGACATGGTTGTAATATAGTTTAGTGATAGTATGAGCATGTTGAATAAGGAATGACGATTACTTACCGGATCATCATTTAGTCATGAAAACATTTATCCTGACTGAGATATTATTGTTAACAATGATATCCAATCACGGAACTAAGGATCTTTATATCCATCCGTACCGTCTCCTTAAATAGTTATATCTGAAACCATCCCAATAGCATAATTGACAATACAAGCTAGGAACAGGCTAAACTAATAATTAGAAATCGTAATCATCTATTCTGTCAAGTTGATTATAAATCTGTACTAATTCTTTATCCGTATCATGTCTATAAATACTCTCATTTTTTACATGTAGAATTTTTTTTTATCTAATCATAGTTATCTTAACTTAATAAAGAGATACCAAGTTCTAACAGTATTTCTTTATCTTTGATTGCTATATTATATTTACCTAAAGCTCCCCTTTCCTAAACATGGTGTCTTCAACGAGGGATATCGATCATAGCGCGACACATTCCGGGGGCGCAGAACCAGATAGCAGATTACGAGTCTCGTCGCACGTTCACCAAGAACTGCTGGCAAATCAAGCCTCATGTGTTCCAAATAATCATTCAACAGAAGTGGGGCCCACATTGTATAGACCTATTCGCCGACAGAACCAACCACCTCCTACCAAAATACGTCTCTTGGCACCCAGATCCGGGGGCTCTTCTCAACGACGCATTCAGTGTCCCATGGTCCCAGTGGTCCAACCCATATATCCACCCACCATGGAACCTTGTTCTTCGATGTCTAGAGAAGATTCGCCACGAACAGCTACCCCAGGTGACAATGGTGACACCATATTGGACCTCGGCGATGTGGTTCCCCCTCCTGCTCAATATGAGCCTATCGGCACCGATTCTCCTGGACCAGACGGCAATTCAATGCACAATCCCTTTGACTCCGTGGCCCTTGACAAATCCCAGTTGGAGGCTGTCCGTGTGGAGACTCTCCGGTGTCGCTTCCAAGGCAATGGCTTAAACGAAAGCTCGGCTACTATTCTTTCGTCTAACCTTTTGCTTGACAACGCTACCAACAGGTCGTATCAACATGGTCAGTATCTGTTTATACAATGGGCATCATTCCATCAAGTTTCTTTGCGTCTCTTCTCTCCCACGGACGTTATCAATTTTTTGGCTGATTTACACAGATACAAACAATATCAAGTGGGTACACTCCGGCTAGCACGCTCTGCCATTACTCATTTTCATGAGAATCCTCTCCTCATTCGGAGCAACGTGGATATTTCTTCGTTTCTCAACACTTTAACCAGCCAAGCGCCGCCTGTACGCTTGTTGTATAATGGTAAAAGTAGTTTAAGAAAAGGTAGAAACAAAGATCAAGAAACAGTGTAAGTACTTTTTGAGACTGATCTTTATTTCAGTTTAAGTTAAAGTAAAAATTATTCTAATTGAAGGCAGGTATTTATATCTTATTGAGTGAGTGGCTTGATATCTTCTATTGTAAGCGTTCTTCTAATATTCAGGTACTTTAGCAAGTGTCATCTATAATTATGATTATGAAAACTTTTCATTGTTGTAGAACAGCGTCTGATCATAACGGACATTGAATAATCACAACTAAAAGAAGTATATTAAAACTGATAGAAGATAATAATTTAAATCTTTATCAAATAAAATATATTCTTCTTCTTTTTTATATAAAACTATCACTACTAGATTCATCCTATAAAGTAAACATGAACAATAAATAAGTCATGACCTTTATTATTCATCATTTCTGTAAATGAATAATAATGGATCAGGTACCTAGTCAACTATGATCTGACTGGAGGCATTTCATATAAATATATCTTTCCTCTCAATGAAGACGGGACAATTCTCCCAGATCAGTTAAAGAACAATAAGATCTATAAAACAACGAATTAAAAATTTTCATAATCGATTCAGTGATCATTCTTCAATCAAACATGTCAATTATTGGATCTACGCTCATAACTACTCATTTACCCGCCAACTGATAGAAGAATATAAATAGTAGACTTTGTAATGATTTCTTTTTAACAATTAAGATTGTCTTAAATAAAGTTCAGTCTCAAAAAGTATTCTTTGGTTTTTTATCGCTACCTTAATTACTTTACCAGAACATAACATTCATTTGTTCTTTTGTATGTCTGTCATAGATTATCTTTTATTCTGGGAATTCCTCACTGATTTGAATAAGGTTATTTTACGCGTTATTTCAATTATGTGAAAGATTAGCAATATTCCTGATATTGGATTGGATCTTGTTATTTTAGTTGATACTTCTTCTTATCAAAGAACTCTTATTAATACAAAACATATTCTAAAAGAACATGTTTAATTGGAATTGATTGTATGATCTTATTTAAATAAACTTATATTTTTATTTTATTTAATTATGATCTTGTATTAAGACTTATATTTATCGATGTCTACTACGATCAGTTACTGTTCTACAACAACGCTTACACAAACCAACGATCGATTTGCTTCCTACGTTTCAAGGCCTTCGCAAGATCATTTCCGCTGCTACAACTCGCTTTCCGGACTTGCAACGTAAGCTTGCTTTTCTCCTTGCGCTGACTTGTTTCCTTCGCCCCTCAGACCTGGCACGGATTCCTTACTCGTCGGTTACTCTTGATTCCTCTCAATCTTTTATGACGTTTGATGTGGTTGCACCCAAAGAAAGACGCAAACATCGTAGAATCATTAAAACATTCAAGGTCAAGGCTCATACGGATCAAGCCTTCTGTCCGGTTCAAGTTTTGTTGGCTTTGCAACATCACGGTTTTTCATCCAACCGTGCCTGTGACTCATTCTTTATCCACTCGTTGAAACCAAACAAGTCGGTGTGCTCTTCTACCATTGGCTCTTGGTTAAAAGAATTCCTGGCGCTCTCTTCCTGTGAATCTCACATCTCAGTTCGTTCGGTCGCCTCTTCTCTGGCTCTACGTTTGGGTATCCCTAAGGACGATGTAGTTACAATGGGCAACTGGGCTTCTTCCTCAACTTTTGAGCATCATTATCGACGCGAACACTTATCCAATTTCTACTTTACAAACACTCTCCTTCCGGCTGATGAAGACATATTTTTTGATGCGGAAGATAATTTACAGTCTCTGGATTAGCCAATTATACTTTCTTATTTAATTCGACGTCTCAACAAATTCTTGGAGAATTTATTTCGACTCTGAATTTCCAAGTTAGACAAGAGAATTAAATAAGAAAGTATAATTGCCCCGCCCACCATCACCCACTTTACCTCGCTAGAAGATCAAAGAATTACTGTTAGAGTTAAAAAAAAATTTTTATTGTACTTTTTCGCTGACTCTAAATAAAAGAAGATAATAGCCAATTATACTTTCTTATTTAATTCTCTTGTCTAACTTGGAAATTATATTGAAAATAAAGCGTGGCTCAGAGAGCTTATACCACTTCTTCGTCCTTCGCTTCGGCAACAGTTGTATTGTTGTTGCCACGAATCTTGCCTAAATTCATACAATCATACAAATTCATACAAAATTAAACTTTTATCAGACCATCACCAAAAACAACATATAATTAGAAAGACCAAAAAAAAAAAATATAAATAGCCCAATATATTTTCTTATTCTTTTTTTTAACTTCACTTACTTTAACTACTTACTTTACTTTATTTACTTTACTTTCTGATGATTTTAATAAATAAATATCTTCCAAAGTAAATCTCTTTTGTTTTCTTTTATTTTACCTAATATCAAGAACAAGAAGTCCCTTGAAGTGTATACACTTCATTGTAAATCCTTTTTATTTTATTTTTATTTTATCTTTTTATTTTACCTTTTTACTTTATTTTATTCACAACAGTTTGATCTACTTAACAAGATCTGGTGGTCACTTACAACAAGCGAATCCAATATCAATACTTAATTCAAGTCTTATTCTTTTATTCTTTTTTTTATCAACTTTATTCTATTTCAAAACTGTTAACTCTTACAAGTCATTAAAGGAAGAAAAAATTACACTACTGTGACACAAGAACCAACTTTTTGAACGAACAAAAGGAACTATCTTTTGGTACGATCTTTTCAAACGATCCAAAAGTTAATATTGCCAACCAAATCTAACCAAACATTAACTCACTAAGGAGTATAAATATTGAGGATTTATTCCTCATGATTTAAAAAGTTCACTTTTTTTTTTATCTTTGCGCTTTAAAACTTTTACTTACCAAATCCACAATGTTTTTTTTTTTTTTTTTTTTTTTTTTTCTTTGAATAGATCTATCAATTATCCTTTTAAAAAGCTCTTTTGATATTTTATTATAACTCCAAATTCAAGTCTCTTGAATCCAACTATCTTCATTCTATCTCTTTTAAAACTCATGTCAAGCTATTGTTATCCTTCTATCAAGACTGATCTACTTTAAACAAAGTCTGGTAGTCATTCCTAACATAAAAATACTCAAGATTTGCTTAATATTCAAAACTACTTTAAACTTTCTACAAACGCACAAGTCTTAAATAGAAAACAAGCTGTTACACTGTATAACTCAAGCTAGCCAAGTTTCTTAAAATCGATTTTCTTCATTGTTTTTACATTAAATAAAGATCCTTAGAGGTTAAAGCAATATTGATCTGCTTTATGAGGTCTGGTAGTTACAATACTAAGCAAACTAAGCCAATTTTACCTCAAGTAAATTTGGTTATTAAGTAGAGTAATTGAGCTGAAAGGTATGAAAATAGAATAAGAAAAGTAATATAAAAAGTACAGATGTTATTCTTTTGAAATATTTATTAAATTGTTTGATATTTTTTTACCATTATCGTTTTTATCAAGCTGTTATATCTATTAAATCAGTGATAACTTGTAATGAATGAATCAAATTTATAGACTCCTCTGGTTTAAAAGTTTATGTTCAAAGTCTATATATGCCTTTAGATTATTTCATGGCCAAATAGCGAAATAGATAATGAATATTCTAGCATTATCAACATAACGCCTATTATTTTACTTAAAAAATGGCCATACAGTATCCTTTATCCTAAAGTTTAAGATACTCTCACTGTATCCTTTAGTCTTGTTAATATGCTACAAGAGAGTGAAATGTGGAAAATACGTCTTTGTGTGAAGCATTCGGAAATCGTCCTTCTTTAAGTTATCAAAAACAAAGCAAATTAACTATGGAATGAATATTTTATTCAGAAAAAAAGATTGCTACTACTAACACTCTAATTCAAATTTTGTATTAATTTGTAGTGTATAGAAGAAGACAAGAGATTGTACAAATAATCTTTGATCATAATCGAATACGGTTTTATAAAGTGTGCTTTATGATATATGCTTGGAATTTATATGTTGATTATAAAGAAAATGGATAGAGAATGCACGTGATTTCAATTGGTGATACTTTTAATGTTGACATATTTAGATAGATGCTCACCAACATAATCATAGGAATCAGCTTAAAAACCAAGACATACTTTATGTACATTATTCAACAAAAAAAATAGCGCGAATAATAAAGTATTCATATAATAATTTAGAATTCAAAATACATAATATATTGAAAAGTGTAAAATAAACAAGATTTAACCGGGTAACGTCGAGCAAAGGCAAACAATGATATTCTAAATAATAGTATATCTTTTTTGATCAACAGAATACATTGGGCTGTGATCATAAATAGGCTTGAATGAATACACGATGACGAAATTTACCTTGATTATTACTTAATACAACGACTTTATCAGATATCATTGTTTAATAAATCATCCACAAATGCATGCAAAAAGTGAGAGACAAGTGAAAAATACATGATTAAAATATGAATACATTTTTTTTTAAAAAAAATAAATAGTAATAACAATAAAGAAAAAAGATATGAAAACATAGTTATTTTAGTCATAAAACTAAAAAAAAATGGGGCAACTGTTGTATACACACGCGTATCAACTTGTTTAAGTATCAACATAAAAAAACAGAATCTTTTTTGTTCCTAACATTGAGCCTTTTTTTTTCTTTTCCTTTTTTCCCTTTTATTTTAACCATCTTGCATTACAGTGTCTTCATCAACTGATTTTTCCTTTATTACTGCCGATGATGTTGATGGTGATTGACTACCTGCAGTATCAAGAAAGGTATTTTTCCAACTTTTCATTAATTGCTGGCAACGTTCTTTGATGGTGTCATCTTCAAATGGATAAACACAAGCTGCCTTGACAACTTTGCCAATCTTGGTATCCTAGTTACATACACACACATAAGTATCTCATCACTTACTCATTTATGTATTTCTTTACTCTTAAAAGGTTATATGTCATTGGTGCCTCTTCAATTTCCTTTATTACTTGTAAGATCTTTGAGTAGTCCTCTTTTGGAATCTCACCCTACAAAAAAAAAAAAAAAAAAAAAAAAAAAAAAAAAAAAAAAAAAACTCTTAACCAATTGCTCCTCTTTTCACACAAACACATTGCTTACCTCCTTCTTGTTATATACCAAACGCTGTAGCTTATGTCTAATATGATAAACCTTTTTATATTCTGGCGTCTTTTTTATTTCTTCCTTTGGATCGCTTGTTTGAGTTATAGGTGATTCCTCTTTCTCGGCCGACATTGATTTACGTCTTCTCTTATTATCCTGAGCCATAGCTTCTTCCCCATTTTCCTCTTCTTCCCCAATAGCCAATTTACGACTTCTCCTCTTTGTTGTTGTTGTTGTTGTTCTCTTTTGTTCCTCAATTTTTTTATTGTCTCTGCCGTTATTTACCCTTTTCTTTGGTTCTGCTCTCCTTTTTGTCTTTGGTACCTCTTCTTCTTCTTCTTCTTCCTCCTCCTCTTCCTCCTCCTCTTCGTCTTCATCAGCTTCTTCTGCTTCCTTTAATAATGAAGGGTTCAATGCTTGACGAACAGCTAATTCCAAATCCTTTGTTTTGAATTTTTTTGCTTTAAGGTCACTTTCAACAATGTCGTGATTAAAAGGTCTAATGGCATCAGGTCCAAAGAATCCACTTTTTGACAGAATTTCAGCATTTCTTTCTTTACACCCCCCTGCCCTTTTGTGTACTTACTAGTCTCTTGAGCCATAAAAGAATACGGTATATAAAGTACCTTTTGCTTTTGTCTTTTGTTTTAATACCTTTGCAGGTACATTTTTATCGGATTCAATCTATATATGAATATAAATAAAAACAGTTTTCATGTATACGTGTCTATATACTCTTGCAGGCCACCAAGGATATCCTTTTAATTTCGCAAAGACAATTGTTCCAGGTGAATATTCAGGTTGTGATTTCCCTCCTTGTTGACGCATCTCTCTCTTTATGTATAACTCTTTGCGCGTTAATTATGAATTCTTTTTCTCTTTCTTTATTTTATAAAAAAGGGAAAGAAAGAAAAAGAAGAAAAAAAAAATTCCCATATTGAAAAAATTTATTTTTTTGACTCCACTTTTTTATGAACTCAACTGCAATTTTGTTTATTATTCAATTGAAGTCAGATTATGACAGTAGAAAACTTTTTTTTTGTCTATACTTTTGATCCCTTATTTGTAATAGATAATGAAGTATAAAGGGGGTTCTTTTCTTAGCTTTTAGGTCACACATGCACAAAATAAAAACACACAATAAATTCATTTTGAGCAAGGATATTTCATACTCCGATATCCGATCATAATAAACCATCACCTGTACATTATTTTTACTTTGTCTTTATAGATCTTTATTTCCCTCCTTTTTTAAAAAAATTATGAAATAAAGACATTTTGATTCCAAATTTCAGATCAATTTTGAAAAATTGTGCGGATGTTTGATTCGATATTTTACAAGGCTTTGGTAGGTCGGATAGTTAATATTAGCCAATCAATAAAACTATGTTTGAATTTCAGATAAAAATAGATCTTTTCTACCACATTTCAGTAAAATACATGGTTCTTTTTGATAAAATATCTTGCCAGTCAGTCAACGCAGTCACACGATGACCACAGGTACCAGAACTTCCTAATAAACTGGGTAATATGTGCTGGTCCCAAGTCGTGGCCAAGAATTGAGCAATGCTCATGCATGTAAATTTATTCACGATAATAAACAAAACATTGTTATTCTAAAGCATGATGAGCTGGACGTTCCCCTCAGAAAATGTCCCTTTTGGACATGATCCGGTAAATTTAAGTCATTCGTACAGCTCATATTCTTAATTGCAGAACAATATCCGACACAAATCACAGTTGCAATCACCAAAGAAAGCAGCTAAAAGATCACTGGAATCAACTTTGCTCCACTAGATACTGTCATTGACCACATTCTCAAGACGGTATTACCTATGAAAATGATAGAGTTGGGCTTTTATCTTGTAGAGCCTTGGATTCAACTATCTCCTTCATTCGACTTTGAGTACCCCACCTTTCCTTTCTTAAAGAAGACATTTTTAAGGAACAGTTAAAAATGAGTTGGAGCCCTATGGCTCCGTTCTTGATATGAGAGTTCTTTGAGAATCACACACCGGCGCCTATATAGGTACGGGTGATGCTATTCTAAAATCCCTAAAGATAATGATAGGTTCTTTTCCCTTTCTCATCCTCTTCCGTAGCATCAATTGGAAGATGAAGGTTTCTATGCAGTGTAGAGTAGCTGCCCACTCAGTGTTGTTACCATGATGCTAAAGGATATGCAGTTTCTGTTATTTTTTTTAAAAAAAGTTCAGCCTGTATTAGTGGGCGTACTGCTGAATATATAAAAAACAAGAATAAACTTTTAAAAAGAGGCGAAGAAGACTCCTATTGCTGTACAAAAGGGAGTGGATCAAGACGAAACACAGCAAGACCTGCTTTCTATCACCGCCATGTCTATGGCTTCTTCATCCCCAGTTTCGATTGTTATGAAGCGTAAACGCTCCCTCCAAAATGAATCGGACAATGACCCAAGAAACCACCCTATCGACTTTGGTAACAACTGAAGAAAGACTTGGTATTAGTGTTTTGATTTCAAGATGAGAGAGAGAGAGAGAGAGAATCTATTTAATCAACCTACGTCTTTATACAGGAAATGAAAGTATTCAGAAACCAAAATAGATTCAATTTGAATCATATAATTGAGATTGATGAACAATACCAACTTTTAGATAGTTGATATTAGGAAAGAGCCTTAATGAATATGTAATAAGCAATATTATGTATTAAGTACTTGCTATTATTTATAGAAGGTTTGAGTAATTTCATATGAGCAGCAATAATCTAATGGGTAAATAAGACTGCAAACTCAATCATTCTTATCACCGGCTTCATTCATCAACGCAAGCATCCCTTATATGGGTATCCTATTATAAGAATCTTTTTATAACATGATGTATAGTGGAGACAATAGTAAAATCCCAATTTTCAGCCACAATGATGAAGTCTACTCTACAATTGATTACAACTTTATCAGTAATCAGATATGTCCAATGATCAGGTCTACCGACGTATATCAGTTACACTCTTCATGGATTGACTATCAGTTGCTCTCTTTCTTTTTAAATTAACTCCTGGCCAAATACCCACCAGGTTTAGACCCTGGTGTGCTAATCCTATCCTGACTCGACAGAGATAATGTTGCTCTCAATCAAAGCAGTGACTTGTGCATATCACTTCTTACTTTGTCTAATCCATTGTCCAAACAAGATTACTTTCTATTTGTTGAAGCTATGCTCTAGCCTGATAAAAGTAGAAACTGAAAAACCACATACGATAAAAGAAAAAACAACAAAAATAATTAGCGTTTATATTATTTTAAAGCAAGATATTTACTATTTTTCATTAAGATTCAATACTGTGTGAAAAAAAAAAAAAAAAAAAAAAAAAAAAAAAAAAAAAAAAGAAAAAAAAACACAAACAATTGTTTGAATTAGATATAAATTAGCATAAGGTAAATAGCATAGATGTAGGTTTGTTATATACACCTATAGCGCATGAGTCAAGAGAAGACAAAAGTAATCGCATGTCCAAAAACGAGATTTAAGTCGTATCAAAGATAATTCCGTGTCTAGACTAACAAGAGCTTCTGTCTTTGAAGAGATGTTTATATCCTATGCAGAAAAATAAAGTATTGAAGAAATTATTCCTCTTCTTACTCCAGCCTGCTTTGGTTGTCAGTTGATTCCTTTTCTTTTAGGAAATGAGACAGTGGACATGGCTAGAATCTGCATTTAATCATAAACAATCGATAAAGTCGCAAAATTGAGCTTAAATGAATATTTTTGTTCATTAAAAAAATTAAAAGATAACTACTTAATGTGAAGTGTATAACAATATAATTGATATAAAACAAGAGAATTTAAACAAGCCTGTACCATGCTTTACTTTTACTCTTAAATTTTAAATCTATATTATAAATATAGTTCTATTTCATTTAGACTTCCAATAAAAAAAGAAAATTATTCTTTTAACAAAATAATATGTCTATAAATAAAAAAAAAAAAAGTAGTGAAGCAAGTCAATTGATTAATGGACATGTGTGTTTTTTTTCTTTTTTTTCTTTTTTTTTTTTGCTTCTTTACTTTGATTAAGCCAATTTGGGAAAAAGCAGCACCTTGATTACATTGCGCTAACAAGTGGCTCATAAGTTTTGTATGATAAGTAGATAATAATGTTTTTGTAGACTACTGGGAGGGAGTTGTAACCGCACCGTCAGGTCTTCAAGTAGGTTTTCCATGTTGCGAGCAATCAAACGGCACTCAAAATATCTCTGGTGTCTCTTGAATTCGCATTTCAGATGATGCACACCGAGCATACGCTGGATTCACATTGCGATTGTCATGACACTTTTTAAAACAGCTCTTTGATGCATATCTCGTAAGCAATGGATGTTAAGAGATGACCTTGTAAATCCTATCCAATGAAAAAGGCTCATGGAGGTAATGTATATGCCCATGTGTTGGTGTTTTTAAGCTTGCATTACTGTATGCTAAGCACGAAGACAATAAATTCTTGTGCAACAACCATAGCTCCTGACCTGAGTTTTATGAACAATAAACATGTTTTACTTCATAAAAGGTTGTCATTCATATCTCTATCTTTACTTGTACTAATCTGCATTCGTTCAGCTTTTCAATGAATTAATACCGTATTATGCTTCTATATAAAATGTGCTATACAAGATGAAATGAAAAGGGAAATCAGCAAAGTGTTTAGTATTAAAAGGTATTTAATATCATACTCCTGAACCACTTGATTTTTATATTTTTTTTTTTAAAAAAAGCTTTATTCATGTTGGTACCTCAAAGAACAGTTCAAGACAATGTCCTTTAAATGTTCTTTTTTCAGACAAATTATGATGGATATCTATCCAGATCATAAAAAAGGATTTACAAAACATTTCATCTATCAAATCATGACAGAAACACGAAAATTGACACTGTTTTATATAAAATATATTACGTCGATTGGATTGAAACAAAAAATTCGAAAAATACATTAGAAATCATCCGAATGTTTAATTTACTGAATTGGCGTCAATGTTACAACTTGATACAAGCATTCTTGTGTATATTATTCGACACTTTAAAATATTTGCCTAAAGTATTAAACTAAGCTTTACAAACAAGAAAAAACAAGTTTTTGATCTGCATGCAGCAATAGCAACCGATATTCTACTGCATTCCTCAAGATTAAAAGTGTCTTTTCTATGGTTTTTCATTGGAATTTAAATCACAAACGGTATTGAATTTGCTAATTGAAGTTTTACAAAAAAAGGAACACGTAAAGACATTTGGTTTACAAGAAAAAAAGCAAATGAATGTAAAGAAAAGTCGATGACAGAATATGACATCTGTTTTTTTTTTTATTTTTATTTTTTTTTTTTTTTGAAAGAAAGGAAAGTGTGAGTAAAAATAATAAAAATGAGCAGAAAAAAAAATAACAATAATAAAAGATAATACATTGATCCTCGAAAAGATCGCCAAATAAAAAAAAAAAAAAAAAATTATCTCGATGAAATTAAAGTTATATTTGTGATACATTGAATTACTTAAATTATGTTTCTTTACCCGTCCACTGGTTGCCTATGAAGCCAATTGAGCGTCATTTTTTTCTAATAAAAGGAAAGGTTTTGCAATAAATAATAAAATGTGTTTGAAGTTCCCTTCTTTTGTAAAACAAGGTTCTATTTTATTCGATAATAAAACAATAAACAATTGTACATTTCTTTCGATCGAATTGTGTAATATCACAAATAAAAAAATAATAAATTTCTAAATCTTGTTATACATGACATCATAAACACATCTACCGCATTGACCTCTGAGGGTTTAATCCTTCTTCTCACGTGGATTCAAATTCCGCCATTTTCTACATGAAAGAAACGGGTATAAAAAGTCTTTTTTTTTTCTTTTTGTTTCTTCTTTATTAACTTTTTATTTTTATTTTCCCAATAAAAAAAATACTTTTTAGAATAAAAAGAAAATGATGACTGAAGGTAAGAAAAAGTCAATTCTAATTTATGATTGATTGATAAACAGTTTGATAGAAAATAATGTTGGACCACTGGCTACGCCCACACGATTTTTAATTGAAAATGATGCATGGAATTTCACGCCTGGTTTTGGTCAAGAAATCATTGTGGATCCGTTCGATTGTAATTATCAGCCTCAAACGCGATCACCTATGATAACAAAGGAAGACAAATGGTTGCCAGAGCCCGCCTTATCACCTTCAACACCCCCACTGACTCAAAGCCCTACAAATTCATTCATGTCACTAAGTAACAGTATGGATGACATAATCGTACAAGAGGAGGCTACACAACGTACAACATCAAAAAAAGAGAGAGATGAAGAATACAAACCGAGATCGACTGGAGGTAGAAAGAGACGGATCGTGTTTGAAGGCGAGGATGCCGAAGAACGTCGCAAGAAGTTTTTAGAGAGAAATCGAGTGGCTGGTAAATTTGATAACAAGAGGATGATTCAACCGTGAGCTCATGGACTTTTTAGCTTATAAATGCCGTCAAAAGAAAAAGAGTTGGATACAAGAACTTGAAAAGAGAGCAGAGATCTGCAGTGTACGTAATAAAGAACTTCGACAGACTGTCAGTCAATTGAAAGAAGAGAGCATGCATTTACGCAACTTGCTTCTTTCTCATGGAAGTTGTGATTGTGAATCAGTACAATCTTATCTTCGTAGAACATCAATGCAAATCACATCGAATGTTTATTCAAGAAGAGAATCGTCTCTTGCTGTTCAACCTACTTATTCAACGTCTTTTAAAGATAACACAAACCATTCATTAAATACGATCCAAGCTCAAGATTATTTCGCACAGACTCACAACATGATTTAGTTCACAACATGACTTAGTTCACAACATGATTTAGTTCACAACACATTCATTTCCTTTTACAAGTTTCTATGATCTTTATGACTTTTATGAACCACCTATTATTTATGCCCTTTTATTGAATCCACCTCATACTTCATTTTTTCTATTATGAATCATTTCTTCTTCATCTTTAAGCTCTTTACATTTCCTCAATCCCAGCTTTACTTGTACATAAACCATTCTTGAAAAAAGTCATGTCCTCATCTGTTCTTTTCTTTTCCATTTTAAAAACTAGTGTATTCTAGAAAAGTGGTTGCATCGTGTTGTGTAACCGGATACACAAGAAGTTTAAATGCTATCGCTGTCATTATCTCGTCATGCATCGAGTAGGATTGAACCCCTTAAGGATGACATAATGTCATGTAGTACAAAAACGAGGTATCTTGAAGACCATTCGATTCGCGCACACTCCAACCATGGTCAGAATGACGTAATAAAAGTAAAAGGCGCTGGGAACCGTGGCGATCTCATCACGGCTGATGTCCTCTTTGGAAGGGGCATTAGGAAAGAATAGTGTAACAAAGGAGCATGTACAACCTAGAGATGGATAGAATCCGGATGGCTGTCGGATCGTACTGCTCGCTTGATGTTCCTATCGTGTGGCTTGCCGTATCCTGTTTGCCCCACAGGCAGACACAGTGGATGTTATTTCCGCTTGTAAATGACAAAAAGAAAGTAATCTGACATGTGCCCTTAATGTCTAACGGGCTAAATAAGCATAGTGTGCCTTCTTTGAAGTTTTTTTTCTGCTGAGGACGATCGAATTAAAGTACGATTTTCTTTTGTTATGTGTCTGGTAGTAGAGTGTTTGTTCAAGTGGATCACTAGCATACATGGGCTGCTGCTTTTATAAAGCTATACAAATTAAAAATTTTCTTGAAATCATTGCTCATTATTGCTTCCCTTGTCTTTATCCTTTCTTTTGCCATCTTCTTTTATGTTGAGGTTCATTCATGCTTTGTACTGTAACAATGGTTGGTCAATATGAAAAGTTTCTAGAGCAACCTTCAATTACCTCAACAAATGCACTGTCGCAAATAGCTTATGGCAATGAATAATACTGCTTTTCAGCACACTTGTAAGCAATGGTGCTCTGAATGAGTTATTTCACAAAAAAAAAGAACGACATCAGTACCATCATATAAAATGACCGTATTTTTTATAACAACATTGTTCATTTCAACTGTCTCTACTCTTTGCTTCGTTTGCTCATGTTGAATGGACTCATTTAATAGTCATGAAGGGTGTTTTGGTTTACACTTTGAAAGTAATTAGTTTTAATATCATGAAGCATTGTTGCAGTCAGTACCTTTGACACTGTACAATCAATTTGACTAAATAATGCTGTGTATTGTTGTTATCTGTCGCCTTTTTATAAAGTACAACCTACTTGGCAGTTTTATCTTCCCAGTCGACCATTCTATGCTGTCTGTGTATCTCTTTTCTAGAGTATTTTAAAAGCAAATTTGGCTTGAATGAAATTGAAAAAATAGCATTTGAAGTTGACACTGTTGAAACATCAATTAACTCTAAACAATTCAATAGCCATATCTTTATGGTTTGTTGAAAATGGCCTCGCTTAATTTTATGTATGTCTATTATTTCATCTTTTTTGGATAAATTTAATAATTGCGTATTTGATAATGGAGTAATTCGATCAAACTCCTCTGAGTGGCATCACTTTTAGATACTCTAATACATGAAGCTAATTGCATCAGAAAGATTCCAGTCTTTCTTGATGATAAAAATTATTTCATTCAGCGATAAACAGTGAAAGCATCTATTTGAAAGTGATGTTCTTTTCAATTTCATTTTATGTGTGTGCTGCATTAAGGCACCCCTGAAGGCAGTTTAAAGTGATTTGGATGTTCTATCATCAGAATAGATAGTAGAAACAAAGTATTGCATGATATTAGTTGATGTCATTTTGCATATCCACAGAGAAATGTATATTTTTATTATTGACTTTTTTTCTTAGAGAGAACAGATTGCAGTATAGGATAACAGTAAGTTCGATTGTTTACAGGATTAACGATGATATAAAAAAGGTACACTAGCATTGTTTAGATCCATACTCTGAGACATTTGGAAATAATTGAAAAAAAAATACTTTTTTTCTTTGATGTTAGAAGAATAACAAGTGCTAATTAGACCAAAGGGATACGATATTAAATAAAATATATTTTGTTCAAATACAAAACATTTTATTGGTTTGGAAAAGAGTCGGTCGAGTACCCAAATTATTCTCTATTTTAGTATGGCACCTTCTATTGATGATAGTTTAAAGAATAGAGCAAATCATTCGATAAGAAATGATGCATAATAGCTAAAATCTATATCATCGTTTAGATGCATATAATCAACTTTTGGATTGTGACATCCATTTACACATTAAAACAAGTGAGTAAACAAAAAGTACATTTGAACTTGTATCAAATTGATTCAGCAATTAAGCATATACGTGATAAACTGTTATTCCACATTTAGCCTTACTTTTTTTTTTTTGTGAATTTCACCAGTGTTTCGATCTCAGGCTTGTTACTCTACAGGGAAAAGTACATATGCTTACCAGACAAAAGTCTACAAGACATGTTAACGTTAAAAAAAACATTTATGTATGTCAAAAAAAGAAAGTCGTAACTGTCAATTTGATCGAAAACTTTATGTCTTTATCTAGAACGAGAGACCTTTTAAAAATATGGTATACTTGCTAGAAGTAAAACAAAAAAAAAGTATTCTATAGAATTGAATGATAAATACAACATGTAGTTTCATTATACATTAGAATAGAGTCGTTCTTTGATATCAATTAATATTCAGAAAGTAAATATTTCTTTGATAAGTGAGTTTACTTAAAAGCTTGATTTGGAAGGAGTATTCATGTTTGCCAAATGTGTAGACGAGTTATTTTGTAATTCAATAATTTTTTTATGTTTAGAAGCTTAAAAAAGTGTTTTACAAAGGTGAATTCTAAAAGAGTGTATGTATCAAAAAGGAAAATAAGAATAAAGTAAAAATCAAGTGGATTACAACGTTACACAATACACCTCTCTGTTGAATCATCTGTCGCACAAACTAAAAAGAACACTTTCAGGCACATTTTTTTTAAAAACCTTTTTTCTTCTTTTTGTAATATCTTTCATGCCTTTCTTCAAGTTTACAACCAAAAAAACTGAAAAAAAGAAACAAGAGCAAGCAAGAGAATTTCATCAAATTGAAACATTATCTTATTGGCTACCAAAGGATGAAGATGAGCAATTAAGACAAACAGGGGTAAGCTTTTTGTACTTTAATGATAATCCAATATTTACTTGTACTCTAGCAACATTTTGTTATTAAAGAGATATTTGGAGGGTACCCTTTCTTCTGTTCATAGTGTCCTCTTTTTTCATTTTCTCTCTTTCTTTTTATTTTTTTTTATTTTTTTTTATTTTTAGAAATGTATTATCTAGTATTACAGAAGCTCTTGATTTCGATCGAGGTATTTCAATATTAGACATTGGTTGTGGATCAGGTGCATGGATTATGGTAAAAATAAAATAAAAAGCTTAGGTTTTATAGGCACTTTATAATAGAGTATACCTTTACCGTTCAAAATAGGATATGATTAGCGAATATCCGAATTGTCAATATGATGGTTGTGATATAGTAAATGTTATCAACAAGAGTATCATGTTGAAGCAATTCACATTCAAATTTGGAAATATTCTTGAAATGCTGCCTTATAAAGACAACACTTTTGATTTCGTACAAATGCGGCTCTTTATAGCCGCTTTAAAAATTGATCAATGGCCAGAGGCTATCGAGGAAGCACTGCGGGTTACGAAACCGGGGGGATTCATACAGCTATTGGATTGGGATGCAATGGCAAGAAGTAGAATAGACCCATGACCAAAAGAAACTTGTTATTCTTACTCTTGATTAAATTAGGTCCCAGAAGAAGGAGGAAATGAATTCCATGAGATGATGGTAGCAGGTAAAAAGCGTAAATCATATCAATGCATCTCTGACTTGTACATTTTAATAAAGTGAACAATGTTTTTCAAGCCAGAAATCAAAATTATCGAGCAGGAAAAGAATTGGAAAGGTTGGTGATAGAAAATGGGAAGGCCAAGGTTATTCAAACTGAATTTCGAAGATATGACACGAGTAAGGAAGTGAAAAAGGATGAAAGAAAGGGATATACTTAATAGAATACTAGCTGCTGGTACAAATGTAGCAAAGAAAGTAGCTTGGTGTATGTTGGAGCTATTTAATAGTACAATGACAGTAGCTGGACCCGTCTTGGGACTTTATACCAAGAAGGCACAAGATGAATATTTAGAAAAAGTAAAAAATTGCATGAAAACCAAATGCGGCTTCTCTCGGAATTATGCCGTTGCTGCACAAAAATTGTTTACTGAAAACTAATTTCTCCCCAACAATTCTTCCTTTTTCTTTTCTCGCAGTGTTCAACAAGATATCATATTTAATAAACAGTACAAGATAGAATAAAAATAGATTAAGCCTTTTGTAGAATGATCGTTCATGTCATGTAGGTGGTTCATTAAAAAAGAGTTTTAAATAGCTAAAAGTGTTTCTAAAGCAATTATTAACTCCTCTTTTATTATTATTATTTGAACCTTACTTTACTAGGCCAACTAAATCTTTCAGTCGATTTTTTTAAGTTTTCTAGTTCTTTTAAAGTTCTTTTGATCCTTTTATCTCAAACCCTTTACTATTCTTTCAATCTTGGGCACCATCTCATTATTCGATAGTAGGATCGTGTAGGATTCATCATTCTTTCACTCTAAACGAATTCATTTGGATGGTTCATCAGGCGATCATGAACGGATATGAAGTCACAATAAAGTAAGGATCTAGAAAACCTAATCTAAACGCCCTACGATGTTTTGTCCCACAATCTGATGACTTGCAGTATCAAGCAATAATACCATACAAAGCATTCGCTAAAAAACCTTCACTTATCTCAATTCTAAGATATTCCAAAATGGTATAGATCAGTAACATGGTGCAAGCTCTCTTCTTTTTTACAATCTATTTTTATAGAGACATAAATTTAATTAATCTTGTATTGATATGGCCACAATAGTTTACAAACAAAAAAAAAAAAAATAAAAAAATAAAAAAAAAAAAGGAAATAGGAAAATGCTCATTTTTTAATAATAAAATGGTGCATAAGAAAAAGAGTAGAATAAACGTATGATTGTGATAATCTGTTTTCTATAGATTATAAAACTGTCTTGTTTGATCACAGCATCGCGTGTGTGCATATATGCTATTCTACAAGCTGACATGTATGTAAATCATGGATGGTATGAGAAATGAGTACGATTTACTTTTCGTACTAATGATAGGTGGAAATGACTACAAGAAAAGGAGAAAAAAAAAAAGGTAAGCAAAGGCTGTTGATGATGTGGTTTATACCACTTTATTTCTCCATAGTTATTTGCACTTGGATAGGCAATGTAGATTAGAAGCATAAAGTGACATGAAAGTCGGACCGTGAGTTTTGTAAACGTGTGGCTCTGGAGAACCTTGGCTTACATTCTTTTAATAAACATTCTTTTTTATCTGAGCTTAATATCTTTTGTTTTGGTTTCGAAAAGTATTTTCCATTTCAATTAAAATGTGACAAACACGAATTAAAAAAAAAAGGATGAAATTAATAGAAAAAATAATGGAAAAAATATTTACGGTTTATAAAAGCTATAATTCTTTTTTTAGTCACATTGGAATTTCATTCTGGACAAATTTAAAGTGTATACTTGATCAAATGCCCTAGCCTTACAATCATTGAGATAAAAACCTTGTATTACAAGCATAGAACAAATTAGAAAAAGGGATGTTTGCGGAGTAACAATTGAAGTGGGGGGTGCTTTTTGTTTGAAAAAAGCTTTTGCTTTTTTTTTTTTTTTTTTTTTTTTCACTTCTCAACAAAATGAGCAAAATGCCAAATGTTAAACAAGAAGACGATATATTGTCACCACACAAACTATTCAAGAGCATTGTGCCCACCACACTGTCCCCTAGTGCTGCAGCTAACATCCGAACAACAACACCGCCTACTCAAAAGAGTGTGCCTGCTTTTCTCAACAAACTTTACAGGTAAAAATAAGAGGAATTAATAATAACAATAAAAAAAATGCCATTGTTTAATCATACATGTCTGAAAGCATGGTGAATGATCCATCCACCAATGATCTTATTTGCTGGGCAGAGGATGGTAAATCTTTTTTTGTAAATCAACAGGAGGATTTTGCACGTAAAGTTTTGCCTCGATTCTTTAAACACAATAAATTTTCGTCCTTTGTTCGCCAGTTAAATATGTATGGTTTTCACAAAGTGCCTCACCTGCAGCAAGGCGTACTAGAAACCGATAGCGAATCCGAGCGTTGGGAATTCAGCAATCCAAACTTTCAACGAAGTAAACCTGACTTATTAGTGCTAGTGACGAGGAAAAAGGGTGTAAGTGCTGACGAAAAAGAGATTTCCAACGTTGATTTACAACATATTCTAGACGAAATAAAATCAATTAAGCGACATCAGATGAATATCTCTACTCAACTTCAAACCATTCAACGCGATAACCAGATTCTTTGGCAAGAGACAGTACAGGCAAGAGAGAGACACCTTCGACACCAGGAAACGATTGATAAAATACTTCGATTTTTGGCATCCGTCTTTTCGAGCAATGGTAACAATGAAAAGAGAGGTGTCATACCAAGAAAGAGAAGATTCTTACTGGGTCCGGGTAACAACGATCTTGATCAAGAGACGAATCATTTGGGTGAGAATGCTATTGTGACAAGTGAAGATAGCGATGATGAAAGACCGATGAAGCAGCAGAGAACAGAACCATCGTTTAATATTGATGATTATGTAAATCACCAAAATGATTTGACGACTGATATCAATACTTCTGTATTAAACAATGCTCCCGCTAATGACTTGCAAGATGCTATTTCACTAAACAACAAATCAAAAATAGGTAAATAAAATCATGGAATACGCATGAATAAAATAGGCTCATGGTTCATTTATCAGATACAACCAATTTGGCGCCTATAATTGATTTGTCAAACATGCCACAGTTGCAAAATCTTCAACATTTGATATCCTTAGCCCAAGCAAATCCCGACTTACTTTCTCAGCTTACAAATGAATCCTCCTATGGAACACCGCCACCACTCTCCAATTCATTAATGCCATCTGTCACTTCATTAAATGTCACACCCCCTTCACTCAACCAAATCACGAACAATATTGCAAACGTATCAGATCAAGCAGATGCTCTTAACCAAGATATTGATGATTTAGGTTTAAGTCTTCAGGCGCTCGCACAACACCTTGGGTTTGATTCAGGAAAAGATCAAAATGGCTCTGATCCAAACATGGCAAATGATTTGTTGGACATGGATGAATTTTTAAACACGTATGGTAAAGTCGCTTGATGTTGATGTTTGCTTTTATTTATTCATTTTTTTATTTAGGAGCTGAAGTAAGTACAGATAGCACCAATACAGACATTCTTTCTAAAGCATCTACCGGACAATCAAGTCCAGTTGCTGATGCATCGATAAATAAAGAGTGATTTATTATTATGTACAGTAAAATAATTTATAAAGAGTTAGATAACAAAGATAGGATCATGCTTTCAAGCCTAACATAAAGCTGCTAAGAATTCCTGTTTTACTTTTTTTTTTTTTTCATGGTTATTTACCTTTCAGCTCGAGCTCTTGATTCTTTAGCTTCATTCTGAACAAGCTTTGTCAACATGTCAACGTCCTTTTCTAATTGTGCGTTTCTTTTTTGATATGACTTGTTTTCATTTATTTCATTTGCCAAAGAAGCTTCCAAAGTATTTAGTTGGGCATTCATTTTGTCGTGTATCTCTCCTTTATATTGAAGCATATCCTTTTGAAGTAAATCATATTCCATCTTTAATGCTTCATATTCTTTTCTTTGTGTCTATTTTAAAAAGAAAGTGTAAGTCCTAGCGTTTTCTTTACAACACTTTCTTACGCTTATCGTTTCTTCTAGTGCAGATATGTCTTGTTCATATTTGATCTCAACCTCTTCTAGATCTTGACGTATCTGTTCGTTTTCCTGCTGTTTGTAATCGAGTTCTTCTTTTAATGCCTGAGAAGCGCTTTGGTCGTCTTGTAATAGCTGTATTCTTTCTTGTAATTCTTGATTCTCTTTGCAAAGCACATCACACTGTATCATCAAAGACTCATTTTCATCGCTTTCTTCTTGGATATCTTTATGCATCTTGGACATCATCACTGCCTGTTCTTCACTAAACTGTTTGACTGTGGTGAGTTCCTCTTGAGATTTGGTCAACGCCTGCTGGGTAGCCTCCAACTGATCCGAGAGTTCTTTGTTTTTTGTAACCAAGAATGTCTTTTCTTGTTCCATCTGTTCAAGGGCCCTTTGGTGTTCTTGCAGCTCAGAATCTTGTTTCTCCATCTGTCTTTGCTGACCTTGGTTTTCAAGGGAAAGTTCCTGCAGCTGTTCCTGAGTGGCGGAGAGGACCAGTTCAAGATCTTCAATTTTTTTCTGAATAGCATTCTCTGCACCAAAGGTATACTGAAGCTCCTTTCGACGATGGTAGACCTTCCACAGCCTTGATTGTTTCATGCTAATATAGATGCGAGCATTTCTTTGGATAGTACGAATCAATTGGTCTTGAGATTGGCGTAAAATGACTTTACGACGAGCAATCAAACCCAGACAGGCGGCCTGGATCTTGGTCACAATCTCGGACAGTTTGACATCTCGTTGTTTTTCTAATTCACCAAGCACGCCAGCCTTAAAGAACACCTTGGTCTTACCCAGCTGATAGTCTTCGATGGGCTTCATATGTGAGACAGAGGCCAGTAAGCGTTCACATGCCTTGCGATGATCTTGTTCATTCGTCACTAGGTCGGGGCTCAACAACTTGTACTGTTCCCTAAATTGCTCAAAAGTCAGACGATTCGGGTACCCCACACGACAGATACGGATGCCTTCCAAAACACCATTGCAGCGTAATTGATGAAGTATCAGCTGGGGCTGAATCTCCCCAGGCCGTTTACGATCGTTGGGCAAGATGCATCGTACAAAGTGAGGATGTGTGTTTTGTAAGGTGTTCATCAAACCGGCCAATTGCATTTTATGCTTGTATCCAACCGTGTGGAAATTGCCTCCGCCCTTTCGTGTTCTAAACAAGGATCGCTTGACGTCAGCTGCACGTATCGGCATTGCTGTTTGAGTAGCATAGTCCTTGAAGAGATTGGCAGTGTGTTGGTAGGTGGATTCTGCAAAGAGCCTTGCAATATGTTCGTTCAGTGGGTCCTTGCCTCGATCAATCCAGCCGGACGTAGAGTACTTGACCTCACCTGCATAATGTTTGATGGAAAAGCCTTCGTTGTACATGTCTCGTTTGAAGCGTGAGTTGTGTAGGTTTTGTTCAATGATCTTGGCTAATAAACGTTCATCAGTTCCTTGTGTAACACATTCATCTTCAAGGCAAGACAAGACACCAATTG
Organism: Rhizopus arrhizus; assembly: GCA_024220505.1. Lineage (NCBI taxonomy): Eukaryota > Fungi > Mucoromycota > Mucoromycetes > Mucorales > Rhizopodaceae > Rhizopus > Rhizopus arrhizus. Next base: position 136,618 of record JAKZZE010000041.1, on the reverse strand, counting down.
GCTATAAAAAGTTGTTTAGAAAATCATATAAAACTATTTTTTTTTTTTTTTTTTTTTTACATTTTTAACACTTTCAATTAAATCGATAGTAGGCTGCAAATCGTTACGGTAATCAAATGAGTCATCGCAATGAATGCCTTCTCGCTTATATTCCTTTTCTTCGAGCACAAACATGTTTTGATTAAAAAAGTCCTGTAATTTTTCATTTGTATAATTGATACATAATTGCTCAAAGCTATTGATCTTTTTCATAAACAGTGTTAAAGAAAACATAAAGGCTATTATTGAATGCTTTACCTTGAATATCTCAAACCCTGCAATATCCAATACGCCAATAAATCTTTCACCTTCAGCCATGCCTTCCAAAGACTGAGGACCATCAATCGCCGTATTCACACGGGTGACGAGATGACTAAAGTTTCTTTCGTACAGCACTTTGGCGAGGGCATCTAAATGATCCTTGACTTGGCTTGGTGACTTACTCTGACTGACCCATTCGTTGCCTGCCCTGATCTGAGGCTCCAGTAGATGTTTCTTGAACAGCACAGGCGAAACACCCAACAGTTCACAAGCCAGCTCATGATTTGCGATTTCGACTCTTCCAAAATGATTATTGACAGCAATATTACCCAAGTAAAGGATGGCGACCACAATACGGAAAAAGTCGAATCTTTCTTCTACAGAAATACCCATGATGTCCATGGACTGTACGAGTTTATTGTATTCTGCTGCATCATCCACACCTTGAATGGTGTGATTTGAGCTTTTTATGTAGTTGAAATCTGCGGGACATTTCTGATCGATGTATAGTGCAGCTGTATAACAGCAGTAATTAGTTTTTTTTTTTTTTTTTTTTTTTTTTTTTTTTTGGTAGTATTACCTTTCATATCTGAATTTGCATTCAAAAGTTGATAAAATATATGATAGCTTCTTTCTTCCAATGCCTGTGTATGAACTCGAGAGGTCTCCAACAGATACCAATCAATGAATGCACCTCGGATATTACCATTTCTATTAAAAGCAATACGAATAAATTTGCCAAACCTTGAAGAATTGTTGTTTCTTATGGTTTGTGCATTGCCAAAGGATTCCAGGATGGGATTGGCCTGTAAGATTTGAACTTCCAATTTGGATGCAACGTCTGTACCAAAACCATGGCTTCCAGCAATCGAAGCCAAGTATTGAATGACAATTTTGGTATTCTCAGTCTTTCCTGCTCCTGATTCTCCACTAAATGCGCCTATTAGCATATAATGGACACAGTCGTTTTATAAATACTTGCGTGATTAAAATAGATTGATTTTCTTTGTCATGAAGCATATCATAGAATGCATGGTCTGCTATAGCATATATATGGGGTGGTGCTTCGCCTCGTCTCTTCTTTCTATAATGTCGAATGATTTCAGATGAATAAATAGGTAAATTACGATAGGGGTTCACGGCCACCAAGAAAAGACCAGAATATGTCTAGGTGGATGATTAGTCATAATAATCAATAGTGGCTTTATACATGCTTACATATATGTTGTTTTGCTTGTATCTTTGGGTTAGATTGTGTACAACAGCTGGTTCATGAAGATATAATAGCTCTGCCATATCTTCTACTTGATCTAACTTGGGTGGATTCATCATATAAATTTTATCTTTTGATACTTGTTCCTATATTAAATATTAATTGGCTATGTGTACGTTAAGATAAATCATTTACTTACATTAGACCCATCTTCGTATTCAACTAAAACGCTAGTGTCATCATCATCATCATCAATCACCCTTACTTTCATAAAGATCTCTGGTGAATCCTTTTGTTCGACCCAGGCCCACTTTTGTAAATTAAATCCAGCGTCATGATCAACAGATAGGTTATGTTTATGGTAGACCTCAATACCATGACTATGCATAAGGGTACCTAGTTGTTTTGCTGTTTTCACTTCTGGTGGAGACATGTTGAAGAAGAAGAGAGCCTTTTTGTTTAATGTTTTTTTTTTATTATATGCGTGTGCAATAAAAACAAGTTACTATAAATAGTAATCCACATTTATTAAAAGTCTTTTGGTATTGGAGGCAAATCATATGGAATAGGTGGAGGTAAATTAGTAGGAGGGGGAAGAGGGGGATCGGTTAAACGAGGTATACTTGGCATACGTTGTTGACGATTATTTGAATGAATAGTAAAGCTAGTATTATTAGATCGATTAGGTTCATGAAATGTGTGAGAACTGACAGTAGATGAAGCAGATTGTTTTCGTTGATTGTTTTCCGTTCTTGCTATAGCCGCAGAAGCCATGAGATGATATTCAGAATTATCTGGAGAAGGGGTCATCGAATAACTATCTTCTGAGGAGCTAGGTGCTCTAACTTCTTGATAGCTTGAATCAACATGTTCTGATGTTTTATTTCTATCATACCTATTATCAGTCAATGGTGGTGGTCTACTCGGCGGAGGGTTACCACCATGTTGTAATATATAATTATCTCGAGCCTTGACTGCATCCACAGGAAGACCGTCCACCATATGCCCATGACTCAGTAACCCTGAGGGAGGCCGCCATTCGTTTGATTGATCTTTACCAGCATTAGCCCTGGCTGATCTGGCTAACTCTTCTAATTTCAAAATATCAGCGGCTGTCAAAGGTGTCGCCGGTTTTTGGTTTAGATAGTCCAATACACTGGTCTTGTAGGTCCCACCTGCCTTTCGATTTGAGTGTCTCGTGGTCTTGTTCATCTTTTGTGCCCAGTGTCTTTGTTCAGCCTGCTTTCGTCTTCTTTCATTGTCTTCAGGTCGACTGTAATCGTAGGTCAAGAATTTATCTTCCATCATCTGTTGTTCTGGGTTTTGTTCTGTTTGATCTATTCCTGAAATTCCATGACCCGTATTTTCAGAGTAAGTTGTACCCACACCACGTTTTGTATTCTTTTTCCTCACTTTGAGCGGATTATCTTCTAAGAGTATTTCTTCTAGTTCATGCGTTGGATCAAAGTTGGCCTTCTTATTCTATTATACGTTGTAAGAGAAAAGGTAAAATTGGTTATAAATGAATATAATTACATCAGGTATAAATGGAGGATCAATCTCTTTGAGACTTAGTTTTTCCCAGTCCAATCCAGTAAACCAAGGATGGGAGGTCAATCGACTGAAACCTTGTTTACCAACTCCGATACGAGCATTCACGTCTCTTGTTAACAGAGATTTAATAAAATCAATGGCTTGGGCCGATACTTTATGTTGACTAGGAAACGCAAGTTTATCGTGAAGAATAGATTGTTGTAAGGCGTCGTTTGATTTGCCCCGGAATGGTCTCTACATATTGAACAATTAGTAATGAATGATCATTATTATAAATAGTTTACCTTGCCAAAGAGTAATTCATAACAGACTACACCCATCGACCACCAATCAACTGAGGTAAGGTAGCCTCTTTTTAATAATATTTCTGGTGCAATGTAAGCAAAACTTCCAGCGACTGAAGTTAATGGTTTTGAGCCTAGAATTGTTGTTGCGATATTAAAGTCTGTTAGATGAGCATGTCCTCTTTCATCCAATAAAATATTGTCAGGTTTTAAGTCTCTATAGTCATTTTTAGTATACTCATAGATAGATTAGATATAAATAAGTACCGATGGATAATATTAAGTGAGTGTAAATAATTTAAACCAAGAGCAATTTCAGCAGCATAAAATCGTACATATTCTTCGGGCATGACACCCAACCGATCCAGGTGAAACCTTAAATCACCACCCAGCATTAAATCCAAAATCATGAATAAATTTTCATCATCTTGAAATGCATATCTCATATTTACAATTAAATTACATTCAATTTGTTCTAATATTTTTCTTTCTGATATAATGTTTTCTACTGCTTTCATTTGTATACATTTGTTTTTGTTTATATATTTTAAGGCATATAATTGTTTGGTATTTTTATGTTGAACAACTCTAACTTTTCCAAATGCTCCTTTACCAACTGATCTTAATAATGTAAAGTGTGATAAGTTGACTGTTCTCACTCTATGTTAGTTGCTGATAATAATATAACTTAGTTGTTATGGTTACCTTCGCCATCAAAATCTAAAGTATCTGGATGACAACATATATTGCCCATTTGATATTGTCGTAATTTTTATAATAAAAAAAATAAAGAAAAAAATACTAAAGTAATAAATATTATTTTTCTAATTTATCATACAATAATAAAGAAAAAAAAAAAAAATTGGTTACAAGAGAAAAGTTTTGTACCAACCTAGATTTATTAACTGAGAAACTGAGTTTTTATTTTGCTGCTGATTGGGCAAAATTATTTTCCCGTTACTATTCAGAAATTACTATAAAAGTAATTAAAAAGATCACTTAACTGTCATTATCCACAAACAAAAGGTATTTTCTTATCATTATTAAATTAAGCTCGAGTAATAGTTTAAAATTATGTTATAGGTTTTTTATGATTGACCTCCGATGTCTTTAAAGTGAAAAAAAAAAAAAAAAAAATGTAAAACAAAAGGATCCGTTTTTTTTTTTTTCTTTTTTTTTCTTTGACAGTAGATAGTTTTATACTCAGACAAGAAAAAACAAAAAACAAGGGACCTAATCATATAACTTGCAAGTTGTGCTTTTTAACCATAAAAAAGTATAGCTGGAAGGTAAATGAGCTCAAGCTATTAAAATATTTCACTGTACTATTCTTTACATGGATAAAGGAGAGAAAGAGAAATGTATATGTATTAAGGATACACAAATCAAAATTCCTCTAAAAGCGGAGGTGATACATACTAGCTTTTATCGTTCAAATCAAGCGCTTTACTGCTTTTTACTTACGTATTAAGGAATGCAAGATTCAATTATCATTTGCGATTTTGTAAGCATATTCTAGGACTTTATTTATTGAGAAGATACAAAATAGAGACAAATTATTAAAGAAATAGGAATAATATAATTTAATGACAGGACAAATACGCTTTAAGTGACATATGATTGCAGGTGAAGCCGATAAGGATTATAAGTTCAGCAGTCTGATAAAAATGGTGATTATTAATAGTCAAATAAGGGTAATTACATTGAAACTGATCATTACAATACTATATTATTTCGTTATTCTAGCATATATCAATAAGATCGTACTTGTGATAACCCGAAAAACATTCATATTCTATTTTTTATTTATTTTACTTGCAATCAATAGGATTAAGGGATAAAGCAGAAAATATTCAAATAAAAGCTTTTCTTTTCTCTTTTCTTTTAATGATAACAAAGGGAAAAAAAAAATTGCTATAAAGTTATGGGCGTACATGAACAGGTTATTGGTATTTACGAGCCATAAACCACTTGTCAGTTCAAAAGAAATTAAGCTATTGTTTGTTATACAAAACTATTATTTAAATGATCGGAATAACATTTTAACTTCTCCAGATGTTACGTTTGACCCCTCATTGTAGAGCATTGTTACCCAAGATGATATCATTCCTCCATTTTTAAAGCACAAAAACATTTATAAAGTGTAACTTGACATTCAAACTGAACAAAGAAAAGCACAAACACTTTTTTATATTAAAGTGCGTATTTGTGTATATCATTTAAAGCAGAAAGTAGACAAAAAAAAACTTCTGCTTACTTGGTCTGTATTCAAAACTAAAGCTGTTTAGTTACTTTTATATCTCAAGCATACTTCAGCACATTAGCTTTTAGCATATATACAAGGAGGAATATTCAAGAAGTTTATTAAACAAAAGTAGCTTCAGTTCAGGATACGCGTTTAACATTTAATAGTGTTGTGAGCCCGACGAATAAGACGCAGAACAACATGACTGACACATGGAAATATTTACCAGAATATTGGGTTAATTATTTCTTTAACTCGATTGTTCCGAATGTTATCTTTTAAACGAATATCCTCTTTGCACACAAAAATAATGCAGCGCAATATCTGGACTTGAATTTTTTGTATTTGTAGGGTTTCCTCCTACATCAAAATTTTAACCAAAATAAATAAACAATAGGCTTTCATATGCTAACATGAAAAGAAAATTCAATTAAAAGTCTATCATGAACCATACATTGAATATAATGCTCTTTATGAGGTCATATCATTTTTCAAGTTCTTACAATACTCAACTGATGTTTGAAAAGTATACAGAAACTTAACAAGCGTCTTAATAATTTTGAGTGTGCAAAAGGAACCATTTTCGGGCTCTGTTTTCTTCTATATGATTGGCTAATGAGGGGAATAAAACACTAAACTACCGTCGGAAAATCAACTATTATCAAATCAAATAAGGTAAAATATTTAAAGTCAGAATTGATTTTGCAAAGGGGGGTTTTATGGTCGCGCATTTTTGTAATTTTTTTCTCTTTTTCTTTCTGAATATTGATCGCTCATTTTTCCTCACTTATACAAAAGCATCTCATTTGACATGACAACTTTGCAAGTTTATGCACATAGATTGAGTGATAGCTCCCTTTGTAAATATACACAGAGCCGTTGAAAGCATATTTTTTAATACTTGTTTACTACTAGCTCCCAACCTCAGAGTCACTATCGCGAATGAATTAAGGGATCAAGTTGAAATGTTTCAAACATTAGAGTATCCTAAATTCTTATCAACGCTCATTCCTATCTTTATGGATATCTTACAAAATGGAAATCCTGTATTTCAAAGTGGAACACCAGAACAAGTAATAGAAGAACGTCCTTTTCAAACCTGTATTAATCAAATTATTGATAGAAATTAAGAAATATAATATTGGAAATCATCTACCGCTTACCACAAACAGAGCCACTAAAAGAATATGCACATGATTTGTGCATAATGTTGATGAATTTGATACGAGTGGAAAATGAGGATAATGCTGTTGTTTGTGCAAAAATTATTATCGATTTACATAGAGCATTCAGAAATTTATTGGAAGATCAAGTGGAGCCTTTTTTGGACATTGTTCTAGAGATATTTAAGAACATGGAGCAGACTGTAAAGGATCTTTTTGATGCTCCTAGTACACCCATTGGTTCAGTTACTGTAAATTGACATTATTTTGTACATGACTTATTTCACTAACATTTTGTAATTAGCCTGGAATAAATCCTTTGCTTTTTGCTTCACCTCGACCTAATTCACCAGCAGAAGTACCAGAGTCGCCATCAAAACCTTTACAAAAGAGTATGCATAGTTTTAAAGTTTTGACCGAATGCCCCATCATAGTTGTGTTACTCTTTCAAACAAATCGACGCATTGCCACAGAAAATATCATGAAATTTGTACCTCTGATTTTCCAAGTAAGTATATAGTTCTTTTATGCTTGAGCTAAACTTATATTATTTTCTAGATTCTTAGTCTGCAAGCAAAGCCTCAAGCAGAAGCTGCCAGCGCTGCGCAGGCTCGCGGCGAAATATTCGTTGGTGTCAGCCCGGAAATCCGAAACCGTGCTGTATATAATGACTTTATTGTAGCTCAAGTGAAGACCATGTCATTTTTAGCATATATCTTAAGGAGTTATACTGCTTTACTTCGACCTTTTCAAAACCAAATACCAGATTTTGCCCTTCGACTCTTGAGAGAATGTCCTCCAGAATCAACTGCAACCAGAAAGGAGTTGTTGGTTGCTATTCGACATATCCTTTCGACCGATTTTAGAGCATCATTTGTACCAAAAATTGATCTATTATTAAATGAAAAGGTTCTTATTGGCGCTGGTGTGACCTCACACGATACGTTGCGGTATGTTTTTGGAAAAGATTGTATGAAATCATGTATGTTGATATTTGAACTATAGTCCTCTTGCATACAGTATGCTTGCTGATCTTATTCACCATATTCGAACTGAACTTTCACCTACCCAACTCTATCGAACCGTATACATGTATACACGAAATCTTCACGACGCTACACTGGCACCTAGTATTCAGACTATGTGTGGCAAATTATTACTCAACTTAATCGACTGTATCATAAAGATTCCCAATAAAGCTGAAGGAAGAGAGCTGCTGATGCGTATCTTGGACGCATTTGCTAGTAAATTTGCTTCTCTTAATATCATATTCAAGACATGCTTTAAACAGCATGTGAAAAAGAACAAATCCACTCTTGTTAGCAATAACAGTACCACTTCACAACTATACCCAGACAACAATAAGAAGATCGAAATTGAAGACAGCTTTGATTATGATCGAGCAAAATCTATTCATACATCTACTTTTATTCTCGAGCCACATCATGATGGCATCAAAGATGGCCGATTTTTATTCAAAAACTTTACTGTTGGATTAAAATCTTTATTTATTGGCTTACGGCACTGCAATCCACCACCTTCAGCCGATGCCAACTTACAAGCGTACTCACAATTTGCTCGAGGGTTTTCACAAGAGGATATTCATACACTTATCAGATTATTTAGAGAAGGACTCATCTGTTTTGAATACTATAACATCGATCAATACGGACCTGATGGTTCATTACCTTCTGAAAATGTTAACTATGAAGAGTTGAAAAAGACCTCAATTGGATGCAATGACTTATCTCTTAAAATTGGTACTCAAGCATCAGCAGAAAAGGAGACCTTGGAAACATTTGCTACTGTATTTACACTTCTGGATCCAGCTATTTTCCAAGAAGTTTTTGTATCTCAAATGGGCTTCTTTTTTGACCAAATGTTAATCAATACTTCTCTGGTTCATATTGTGCAATATTTTTTAGTCAATGAAATCTCTAGTCAAGGATTTGCCTCAATTTTGTTCAAATTTCTGATCGATCGTCTTGAAAATCTAGGTGGAGCCAATATGCATTACTCTGCTGTTCAGCTTCATTTGTTTAGACTATCCTTTATGGCCATCAATCTCTTTCCGGATCTGATCGAGCCTGTACTTCAACCTTATTTAAGCAACCTAGTGAATTCTTGTTTTAAACTATCTACCAAAGCAGAAGAACCTGCCAACTATTTTTTGCTTCTTCGCGCCATGTTCAAAAGTATTGGAGGTGGTCGATTTGAACTGTTATACAAGGAAGTCACTCCATTACTTCATATGATTCTCGAAAGCTTGAATTCGCTACTAACCTTGGCTTATAAACCCGAAATGCGAAATTTGTTTGTTGAATTGGCCCTAGCTGTTCCTGTTCGTCTGAGTACTCTTTTGCCCTTTTTACCCTACTTGATGAAACCATTGGTGATTGCCTTACAGGCTGATAATGATTTGGTTGCTCAAGGCCTTCGAACAATAGAACTTTGTAATGACAATCTGAACCCTGATTTCTTGGATTCGGTTATGGAACCTGTGATGAAGGAACTTATGATGTCCCTTTACAAACTTCTCAAGCCATCACCCTACAACCAACAGAATAGTCACGCTGCTATGAGGATTCTCGGTAAATTTGGTGGAAGAAACAGACGTATTCTTAGCTCTCCTCCTACTCTTGAGTATGAAGAAGGTGTTGAGAGTGGTGTATCATTGGAGATTGTCTTTGACCCGAGCACAACACCACACACTCTTCCTTTGGATAAATGTCTTGAAGTGGCATGCAAAGCGTTAGAAAATTCAACAACAGATTTGTTTTACAAAAAGCATGGATACGAATTTATAAAAGCCAATATTATTGCCATGCTCGATATTGAAAATGGGTTTGATAATTTGGCTCAAGTACTTTGCGAACGTGTGAAGAAACATTTACTAGAATCGTCTTCTTCTGAGGATAATAAACCTACGGAAGCAATGGATACCGATGAGACGCCTTTGAATGATATGCAAGAGGAAAAATCGAATGATTTAAAACCCAAAAGGTTGGAAGGTAGAGGCTACACAAAGTACCTTTCAAAAAGACTTGCGCAAGAAGAAGCATTCCGTACCATGCTTGTTGCAATCCTGAAGGCTTCTACACTCCCTACATTGAGTGAAGATGCATGGCTCTTTTTTGAAAATATTTGTCATCATTTTATGTTGTTACATATTGGTGAAGCAATTGAAGCAAAAAGAACATGTCTCAAACCATTGTCAAACGTGATGAGTGAAAAGTTGTCTGTTCAAAACTTGAGTACAACAATTCTTGTGGATGCTATCGTCGAAGTGATATCTTCTGAAAATGCAAAGCTAAGAGAGAGAGCAGAGGAATCGCTTCAACTCTGTTTTGATATAGCTGTCAAGGTTTTATGTGGTAAAGAACATGTTTGGAAACTACCTATCTTCAGAGTGTTTGCCTCTCAGTTTAGCTCCTACTGTTATAAGCAAGAGTGGTACTATAAAAAGGGTGGGTGCCTTGGTATCTCAATCATCAGTTCACAATTAGACATGGGTACGCGATGGATGCGTGAACATGAAGTAGATTTTATTCGCGCTCTTTTGTTTGTTTTGAAAGACGCTTCGCCCGAGATGGCCAACGTTAATACAGCAGAAGCAACACAAACCCTTGCTCATGTCCTCAAAGTATGTAATCGACCCGATGACGATGAATCACAAGAAAGTCAGCAAAAGTTTCAGAACCTTATTGCATTACTCCTTAGTGAATTATCCAACTCAAATAGTACCGTACGTGAAACGATACAATCCTCCTTCCAGCTTTTGGCGGACTTAACAGGTAACGAGGTTACAGAACTTTTAGCTCCTGTTAGAGAACGTTTAGTTGCACCAATTTTTGCCAAACCTCTTCGTGCTTTACCATTTGCTATGCAAATCGGCCACATTGACGCTATCACCTACTGTCTTACTCTTAGACCACCTTTCTTGGAATTTAACGATGAGTTGATTCGATTACTACATGAGGTGTTAGCTCTTGCTGACGCAGAAGATCAAGCTTTAGTGAGCAAGGGCTCCCAACACAAGAATGAAACTCCCCTGATGAACTTGCGTATCGTATGCATCCAGCTTTTATCAGCTGCTATGGCATGCTCTGATTTCTCTAGCCCGCGACAGATTCATACTCGTGCACGTATTATTCAAGTCTTTTTCAAATCGCTCTATTCAAGTACACCTGAAGTAGTTGAAGCAGCTCACAGGGGTCTTAAACAGGTCTTGTCTCAATCAACTAAATTACCCAAGGAGCTTTTACAGCAAGGCCTTCGTCCTATTTTAACCACTCTATCAAGTCATAAAACCCTGAGTGTTCCTAGTCTTGAGGGACTTGCTCGATTATTAGAACTCTTGACGAATTACTTCAAGGTGGAAATTGGTAAGAAGCTGCTAGATCATCTTAAGCTGTTGGCTGAAACCAGCTTACTGCAAGAAGCTGCTGGAACCGCCTTATGTGATAACGGAGAAATCAAGGTCATGGCAGCCATCTTGGATGTTTTTCATTTGCTACCTCCTACTGCTCATATATTCATGGATGAATACATCTCAGCAGTCTTGGAAATGGAGCTTCATCTTCGCCGTTCTTTCTCTAGCCCATTCAGGTCTCCTGTAGTCAAGTACTTGAACAGGTACCCTTCTGAAGCAGTAGCTTATTTCTTTGACAAATTTGACAAGCCACGACACCTTCGTCTTTTTATTGATGTTCTAGGCTCAGAAAATGCTGCTCAGGTTCGAGAAGAGGTATCAAAGAATATGACTCAACTGATAGAAAAAACATTCAAAGTTTCCGATAACTCAGTATTGAATTTCCAAGGTGTGCTGATAGTGCGTGAAATAGTGCGACATGATCCAGATTGGTTGAGCAATCAGCCAGATGTCTTGACCTGTCTTTTAGACCTTTGGCGATCACCATCTCGATTTGCGTCAATGAGGAAGGATGATGAAGAAGGAGTACGAGTTACTCGTGAATCGTTTTATCTTTCTCAAATATTTATCTCCTACCTTCGTAAAAACCCAGAGAACGTGGATATTGTTTTTGAAATTGCAAACTTGTTTGCTCAAGATTCAGTCATGGATCTCTCTTACCTTCGAGAATTTTTCTTTCGAGATGTTGCTTTGCAGTATACGGCCAAGAACAAACGACTCATTTTTGAAAAATTCTTTCAGCATTTCCATGAATCCTCTTCGTCTGCCCTTTTTCGCATGATGTTTCTTCGCCATGTCATTAACCCATCTTTGCTTGTCGCAATGACTCGAGAAAATGGAGGATACCGAGAGATCCTGGATGCAAAGATGATGGAACAATTGGTTCGTAAAGTATGGGCCCATTCGGGACCTGATGGAGCAGATGAAAATCAATATTCTGAAGACTCTCTTAGAATTGAATTGCTACAATTAACAGCAATGATTGTCCAGTATGCGCCCGATTTGCTAACTGATTTACGTAAAGAGGTGATCAAGTTTGGTTGGAATTATATTCGCCTTGAGGATTCGACTTGCAAGCAAGCAGCCTATGTATTGATAGCTCGATTCATTACAGCTTTTGAAACTCCTAGTAAAATAGTGATACAGATCTATGCAGCTCTCTTGCGTGCTCATCTCTCTGAAGCGCGTGTTCTAGTTAAACAAGGGCTCGATATCATCTCACCCGTTCTCCCTTCTCGTATACCGCAAGCTGCGAAGGAACGCGTTCCATCCTGGATTCGTTTGACTCGTAAAGTAATCGTCGAAGACACACACAGTATTTCTCAATTAGTAAATGTCTATCAACTACTCGTACGTCATCCTGATCTATTTTACGATTACCGTGAACACTTTTTGCCACAAATTGTGAATGCACTACCTAAACTTGGACTTTTTCAGAATGCTACGCCTGAAAACAAACTTCTGACAGTTGAATTGGCAGAATTGGTCTTTAACTGGGAACAAAAACGATTGAAAAAGACAAAGATACTGTCAAGTTATCTGAAAAGAGAGAGTTAGAACCCTCCTCCAATGAATCCCCGGCAAAGAAATCCAGGACAGAGAATGGTGAAGTCAAGAGTGCATCGGAAGCTCAAGCATCGGGTGGGCCTAAAGAATATGCTCCTCCTTTGACACTTCGAGAGAATATGATTGGTTACTTGGTTCGACTTGCATGTAGCATTTATAATCCATCTGATGTGATTCAACGAAGGCTTGTTCAGCGTGTACTAGAGTTGATTAACCGATTTTTGGATTCCTCCGTTTGGCCCGATGTTCATGTGAAGTTTATTCATCTTGAACGCGCATTGACTATAAAGGAACTAAATGACATACTATTGTCTAGTATATGCAGTGCTTTAGAGATCCTTTGCATCGACATTAGTCATAAGCCTAATGAATGGTTCATTCTCAACATGAATCAGCTTTTCCGACTTTTAGAAAACAGCATCAAGTCTGACCACGTTCGCATCCATTCATCACTTCAACCTGTTTTGTCTCACATCTTTCGTTCGATAAATCAAGCCGTTCAGCCAGAAATCAGAGATGAGCCTCCACATCCAGATGTAGCCGGTTTTGTTGCTCTGGTCGAATCGACAATTACAGATGGTGTGGCCAGTGCAAATAATATTTATGGTGTTTTAAAATTACTTCAAGCTTATAGCACAGGACGTAGTGAAAAGCTGGATCAGTTCGTTCCGGGTATCGTGAAGCTTCTTCAAAAGCTTACAAGAGAGCATATCATGGCGGTTCAACCTCCAGCATCCTCTGCCAACCCAGACTCCCAAGTGAATTTACTGATTCTTGGTTTAAAGCTTTTGAGAATGAGAATTTCTTACTTGGGAGACCAACGTCGTGGATTCCTCACTTGTCTTGTTCAATTGATTGAAAAGTCACCCGATGTACAACTACTTCATGCTATTTTGGATATGCTAAAAGAATGGACACTGGATAAAACAGAGACGTTCCCGACCATGAAAGAGAAGGCTGGGATTTTGGTTAAGATGATGAGCTTACAAAGCAGAAATGACAGCCGTCTCACAGAGGATTATCTTGATCTCATTCTGAAGATTTATAGCAACCCGTCTTTTGCAAGGACTGAGCTGACTGCACGTTTGGAAGAAGCCTTTTTGTGTGGTACTCGAAGCGAAAATCCCCAAGTACGCTCACAATTTATGCGTGTGTTTGATCGTAGTTTGAGCCGTACTCTTTATACGCGACTGAACTATATCTTGGGTACTCAAAATTGGGAATCATTATCTGACAGTTTCTGGATACATCAAGCATTAGATTTACTTTTTGGTGCTATTCATATCGAATCTCAATTAACGCCTCCCCATGTACTAAGAGCAATGTCACTTAAAGTCATTGGCGATCAAACTGAGTCGGTGAACATTGAGGTATCTCCCGAATTGAGTGACATGATTGATAGACACCAGGCATTCTTGCAGAAATTACAGCAATACGATATTGGCAATATTGTTATTAACATGCGTCATCTTCAATATCTTGATGATAAAACATGTTTTAAATTTTGGGTCGACATGTTTCCTATGGCATGGTCAGTATTAAGCAGCACAGAGTGTCATGATATTGGAAAGATTATGATACAGTTACTTTCTAAAGAATATCATGATAAGCAAGCTGATTTGCGCCCAAATGTCATTCAAGCTTTGATGGCTGGTCTTGCTCGGGCGGATGTTGACATCAAACTCCCTCCTCATCTGATAAAATACCTGGGTAAAACGCACGATGCCTGGCATATCTCCATTGAGATTCTGCAAAAAATGATTGAAAGCGGCCGTCTGACAGAGGTTCCAAACGACGACTTGAACAGTCAAGAACGCACCCTGGATGCATTGACAGAGCTCCTTTCTGATTTAAACGAAAATGACATATTCTATGGTCTCTGGAGACGTCACTGTACTTATATAGAAACAAATATTGCTCTTTCATTTGAGCAAAGCAGCATGTGGTCTCAAGCGCAAACCATGTATGAAAATGCGCAAATCAAGGCTAGAAACGGCGTGTTGCCTTTTACGGAATCTGAATACATGCTGTGGGAAAATCACTGGATCTCTTGCACAGAAAGACTGCAACAGTGGGATGTTTTGGCTGACCTTGCAAAGTATGATAATGATCCCAAATTACTTTTGGACTGCGCATGGCGACTATCCAATTGGACCTCGGATAAAGAGATGCTGGAGCAGGCTGTGAGTCAAACAGCAGATCATCCTACACCTGAGCTCAAAGTGTACGAAGCATTCCTGGTTCTCATTACATCACAGGCGGCAGAAGACAGAGGATCAGAATTCACTCGTATCTGCGAAGAGGGTATTCAGCTTAGCTTGAAAAAATGGTGCGCATTACCTCAGATCGTGTCACATAGCCATATACCTCTCTTGCAGCTCTATCAGCAATTCTTGGAACTGCACGAGGCCAGCCAACTCTTTGTCAGTCTGGGAACTACTAATGCACAAAATCTCGAGCATCGATCTACCGAGATCCGTGGTATCCTTGGCTCATGGCGTGAGCGATTACCTAATGTCTGGGATGACATGAATGTATGGAGTCAGTTAGTAGGTTGGCGCCAGCATATCTTTTCCGCCATCAATCATACCTATCTGCCTTTGATCCCGCTTATTCCCAATAAGACAGGAAATAACCAAAACACATTTGCCTATCGCGGCTACCATGAGTTTGCATGGATCATCAATCGTTTCTCACGTGTGGCACGTAAACACAACCTAGACAATGTTTGCAGCAATTCGCTGGCCAAGATCTACACCTTACCCAATATTGAAATACAAGAAGCCTTTTTAAAATTGCGTGAGCAAGCCAAGTGTCATTACAAGCACTCAGCTGAGCTCTCAGCCGGTCTGGATCTGATTAACAATACCAACTTATCCTACTTTAACAAGGAGCAAAAGGCCGAATTTTATGTTTTGAAGGGTCAGTTCCTGGCCAAATTGAATTATTTGAACGAAGCGAATGAAGCTTTTGTGACCGCTGCTCAAATCGAGGTAGCCTACGGTCGTGCCTGGGCTGCTTGGGGTGAATACAACGATCGGATGTTTAAGGAGAACCCACAGGAGCTTAATTGGGCCACACATGCTGTGAGCTGTTATTTGCAAGCAGCTGGTATTTTTAAAAATGCAAAGTCAAGAAAATACCTTTTGCGTATCTTGTGGCTGCTTAGTTTGGACGATCAAAATGGAACCATCTCAAGTGCATTTGAGGTATATAAGGGTGAAATACCTGTATGGTATTGGATAACTTTTATTCCTCAACTCTTAATGGGAATACAACAAAAAGAAGGAAAACATGCTCGTGCAATCTTGATGCGTATTGCTAAACAGTATCCACAGGTAAGTTCAATCAACAGAAATTAAAAAAGTAAATTTTCATACCCTCTTTCAGGCTTTACATTTTCAATTAAGAACTGCTAAAGAAGAAGTAGCAAAGCGCGCACAAATGGCGGCCGTGGTGAACAAACAAGCAGAAGCCACGGCAGCTGCGGCTAACGGCTCAGTGAAGAAGGAAGAACCGGTAGGTGTGAGTACAGAAGGAAATAAAGAAGAAAGCACCAAGAAGGAGAACGGTGTTGAGCCAATGGAAGTGGATAAAGAAGAGACAGAAAAGATCAAGGAAGAAGATGAAGTGAAGAAGATAAAGGCAGAAGAAGATTCCATGGAAGGAAAAGAGGATAACGCAAAGGCCATAGAAAAGAATACGGTGACAAACCCTTGGATCAAACCTCCTATGATGACCCCTAATACACCCACTCATCCTTTTGATGAAATCATGGCCATGTTAAAGACAGGCTACCCCTTACTTGCCCTATCGATGGAAACCATGGTGGACCAGATCCAATTGAAGTTTAAGCCTCAGGCAGATGAAGACATGTATCGGTTGGTAGTGGCATTATACAATGAAGGGGCTCAGGTAAGAGTGAACATGATAGCTTTATGCTTTGAACTCATAACTATGGATAGCAATTATTGACTCGTCTAATGAACCCAAATGACACACTTGAATTAACCCAAGCGACTATCAGCAACATTGCTCGTTTTGCTGATAGCCTTTACCCGGGACATATGAAGACAGCTTTTGTGCGAGACTTTGCTACTAGCAAGCTCAATCTAGAAGAATACGTAGCTAAACTGAGACTGTGGCGAGATAAATTCGAGGCCATGCTGGATGCCCGACCTCGTAAGCAAAAGTTGGAGGCTTCAAGCCACTATCTTGTCGAGTTTCAGCATCAAAAGTTTGATGATGTCGAGATCCCGGGCCAATATCTACTGTTGACCGATAATGCGAATGGCTTCCTTCGTATTGACCGCTTCTTGCCTAAAGTAGAAGTGATTCGCAGTTACGGCAATTGTTTCCGTCGTGTGACGATTCGAGGTCATGACGGTAGTCTTCATCCCTTTGTCATTCAGAATCCTGCCGCTCGTCAGTTCAGACGTGAAGAGAGGTTGATGCAGCTCTTTCGATTGCTCAACGGTGTCTTGGAGCACAAGAGAGAAAGTCGTATACGAAACTTGACGTTCCACTTGCCTAGTATTGTTCCTTTGGCCCCCAATGTCCGTATGGTCAGTGACGACCCTTCTTACAGCACGCTTTATGAAATTTATGAAGACCACTGTGATCATATGAATATGCATAAAGATGACCCATTGGTCTACTTTATTGAAAAACTCAAAGGCAGTGTAGATAGGACAAGTGAAGTAAGTGTGAGGCTTTTATAAGAATATCTAGAAAGAAAAAAAAAAAAAAAAGCTAATGGGTGAATTAGGGAAATCATCTAAAGGCAGAGTTACTTAATTTGAGAATGGAAATTAACGAAGATATTGCAAAGACGATGGTACCATCCAATATTTTAAGCAAGGTAAAGAACTATGCAGGTTACCATGTTTCATTTATTTATATCATCATAGTACATGCTTCGAACTCTCCGTTCTTATTCTGACTATTGGTTCCACCGTAAACGGTTCATTTCTCAATATGCAACTGCTACCTTTATGTCTTATTTGTTTAGTATTGGGCATCGTACCCCTCACAAGATTACAATCTCACGAAAGACTGGCAATATATGGATGACAGAGTTATTACCAGGTGAGAGCTTGATGAAAAGTCACTTGTTAGGATTATTGACTTAGAAGATGTATAGGCTGGAGTCAAAATAACCCACTACTTGGTAATGGGGAATCTGTTCCTTTTAGATTTACACCAAACATTCAAGAATATATGACTGCTGTTGGTGTCGACGGACTTTTTTCAAGCTGTCTGATGGCCACAGCACGATCCCTGACAGAAGAATTAGAGCTGGATCAGTATTTATATCTTTTTGTGAGGGATGAGTTGATCACTTGGCATATAGCCAATCAATGTCCCGCAACCGAAACACAATTCCGCGAACGAGTTCAGGCCAATGTACTTCAGATGATGACAAAAGCTCAATTTTTGGCATGTAAAGCAGACATTGAAAAGGCAAGTTAAAAAGAGGAGAGACTTTAAAGCATCCACTGACGTTTTTCTATAGAATGCACCCTCTGAAAGACCTGTGAATCAAAATGTGATACAGTTGATATCACAAGCAAGTAATCCTCAAAAGATGGCACAAATGGAATGTACGTGGATGCCATGGTTGTAATATATATTAAAAAAATAAAATTGTGTATAAAAGTATTAAGAAGAGCCTTGTTCTTTATGTTGATCCTCTTTGAGACGATTCAATTCTCCTTTTAACCACAAACAAGGTAAATTACCTACGCCTACGATGACAGCGACGACCACAATGGATAATTTCATGTTATTGGGAGGTGACGCCTCTGGACCTGCTCTGAGAGCATCAATGACGATAGAAAAGATGAGCATGGCTATTGTTGTGAAGCTCCATAAAAGACATGAACTGATGGATTCTGAGACAGGATAAGTAACTAGGAAAAAAATAAAGATGAGAGACGAATTTGAAGATGACCTTTTTTTTTTTTTTTACTTTCAGCAGCCAATTCGATATAGATTGGTAATAAAGCATAAGAAAAGAAACCGTTGATGATGCATGCGATAAGTACGGTTGCAAAAGCATTAGGTAGGACTAAAAAAAAAAAAAGGTCAGAAAGAAAAGAGAGAAAAGAACGTACAGTTGAAGATGAACATGACATAACTAAACACCATCATGGGTGTCAACAATCGAAGGAGCATAAAGTACTGAGACGTTTTACCCAGCCAATAACCCGACATGACTAAGAGAGATCAGCAAGGCGATCAAGCACCGACCACTTACCTCCACCTAGACAACCCGCGAGGACCACAGCGGCCGCACAGACGCCCGCCTGCTGATCGCTGTAACCAAAGGGCGCGATGGCCTCCATGATCAAGACCGAGACGGAGAGAACCATGCCGATGGAGACCGAGGTCATGAGGGTCAACCACCAGAACTGAGCGTGTTTCGAAATCGATCGGATGCCATTCCAAAGGGAATCGCGTTCGAGGGTGGCCGAGAGGCAGGGTGGGATCGAAGGCTGAGGGGGGATGAGAAAGGTAGGAAGGGCGGCGAGAGTGGAGAGACCAGAGACGGTGAACAACTAGTAGAGTCATTAGAGAGCTCACTGATTTTCTTGCTTACCATGCGAGGCACCTGGCTGGGCGTGGGACAAATCAGAGGCAAGAGCAAGGGTCCCAAGGCCATGCCGACCTGAATGGCTGCATAAAAAAAAGTCAGAGTGTATGCTGTGAACAGAAAAGAAGGGGGAATTTACATAACAAAAGACTGGCCAGTCCTCGATCTTTGGGTGCAAACCAGATGGAAACAAACTAGACGGGGGGCCTTCTTTAGCGTCAGGCACTGAATAGGGATTTCTTTTTACCTTTGCAGCAAGACTACAGAAGGCAACTTAGCCTCTTTTTTTTTTTTCTTTTTTTTTTTTGTTTTACTTGTAAACCAAAGGTCCTCCTAGACTTGCAATCATTTGTCCTGTCATAAACAGCACATATCTTTTTTCAATAGGCATGAGGATGGCCAACGTTCGAACCCAACAACCCAACGCGTTCAGCAGGCCACATAAAATGAGCTAAAGAAAGTAAGTGATTGGGATGAATCGAGAGGGGAAATGCTTACGGATGATTTGATACCCAGCTTATCATAGGCCAAGGGTGTGATGAAGGAGACAAGGGTGTTTAGGATGGCAGATCCATTGGAGAGCCAGTTGAGTTGGGTGAGTGAGATGTCCATCCAGGCTGCCATGACGGTGGGTGTACTTGAGGCTGTCATCCACATGATGGCACAACTAGTGTTCAACACCATACAGACCACCGTTCCTAGCCAAGCCCAGGACGTCGTTTGTTCTTTGGGCTTTTCAGTAGAAAGAGAGAGTGAGTGGGTTGAAGTGGAGGGTGGTTTATCTGGCATGTTTATCAGTTTTAGTGAATCCAATCCTTCTTTCTCACCTTCTTTTGGATGATACGACATAAGAAAGAAAAACAATTTTTTTTTTTGGGTCTCCTTTTAGTAGATGTCAAGGAGAGGAGGGATGATAAGGTATGTTATGCAACCCATTTTAATTCACTGCTTTATTTTTTTTTTTCATTGCACCTCACTTTTGTTGATGCAAGAATACATGAATTAAAAAAAAAGGGGGGGGGAGAGGGTTGCATGAATATCAATCAAGCCCACTTGATTTCAATTCGCTTTGTACTGTGTTGTGATGCAACGGAGATTGGAACGAGATGAATCGGAGTGGTTGACAACGTGGCGGTATGGATGGATGTAACATGAAAGACTGTGTTACCGTTTTAGATGAGAAGAATGAAATAGTTTTATTTACAATCATTTTATCATTTTTTTTACATTATTTTTTAATGAGTGAAAATAATTCAACGACATCGACTGTGATACCATATTATGGAAGTAGAGTACCAAAACAATCGATTGTTGAAACAGATCGAGTTATATTTCAAATGATGGACGATGTAAAGAATACGATACTAAAAGAAGAAGGTAAAACTCATATTCATTTATATATGAAACTCAATTTAAATTAGATGAACAAATCAATCAAACGATAAATCAAACAATGACAACCAACTTTATTTGGAATATTCGGATATTATTAAGTTCAATTGTTATTTTATTATTTGTGGTTGGTAAGTGTAACATTTCTTTTTAAAAAAAAAAAAGACGACTAAAAATAAATCATAAAGGAACTATTCTATTAAGTGAATTAACAAAAAACAAATCATAAAAGGGAGAAAAAGGAAAGGAGAGAGAAAAGGAGAGGAGGAGGAGGAGGGGAGGAATTATTTTATTAATAAAAAGTCTATAAAAGTGTTGAGAAAAATGTTCAAGCCTGTGCACACATTTCACATACAAAAAAAAAAATTATTAAATTAATACTACACATATACACAACATTAATAAAAAAAAAAAATTAGAGTTTTCTTGTCACTTTAATGGTCTCCGCAGCACGGCTGGTCGAAGATACTTTTTGAGATGGAGTCATTGTTCTACGGATGATGTTGGATGGTGTTGTGGACCGAGGTGTTTTCGATGACAGATGGGTCACGGTCGATTTGACCGAGCGAACGGCGGGTGTACGGACAGCCGAGGCACGACTGGCAGCACTGGATGGGGCACGACTGGCAGCACTAGACGGGGCACGACTGGCAGCGCTGGATGGAGCACGATTAGCAACACTGGATGGAGCACGACTGGCAGCACTAGACGGGACACGACTGACAGCACCGGACGAAGCACGGACAGAGGGAGCGACAACGTGTGATTTCTTTAATGCAGCGATTTCTGCCGTGGCCTCCTCCAGCTTCTTCTCGATCGTCTTTCTGGCCTCCATTTCTTGTTTGGCCGTCGTTTTGAGTTCATGCAGTTGATCGAGGACACGGGACATCATGGATTCCATGTCTGCTCTTGCCTTGGCCTCATGGCGTAATCGAGATTCGAGGGGTTGAATGTGATGAAGGGCTTCTTCCATCTTTTGCTCATAGGTTTGACGCAAGCCGACTTCTTGTTCGAGACGTTCATGAAGTACCTTGTGTTGATGATCCATCAAGATCGTCATGTCCTCCATCGCTTTTTCAAACGCGACACGCATGGCTGTTTCCTGGTTCAGACGCTGCTCGAGGTGATGAAGACGCGTGTGGGTCTGCTGACGTTGATGGCGAGCGAGGGTGTGATGAATGTGAGCTAGACCAGCCAGCACGCGGTGAGAGGCCTTGGTGGTTTGCTGACGACGGTAACGGTAGCCACGCCATGCGGCTTGGATCTTGGTGGCAGCCAAGGTACGGACATGGTCTGGATCGAGTGAGTCAGAAAGAGGCAAGAAGACCGAGGCGGATTCGATCGGTCGTTCTTTACAGTCAATGTCTTCGAGAATGTTATCATCATAGCCTTCGTCAGTGTAACTGATACGAGATGAGTGAATGATGACAGGTGGATTGAATTTACTGATTTTCATGAGAATCACTTTAGAATGAGTTGAAAAGTTACTTTGATCATCTTCTTCATCCTCTGAACACTGATAGGGATGAACACTTTGATAGACTACAAAGAGAATGAGTAAGAGAATAAATAAGGAGTATCTTACGTTGTTCATGCCAATCTTCTTGCTGATAATCATCATCAGGAAACATGAATGATTTTTCATCCCAATTGATCCTGTCTTCTTCAGGTACACGTTCCAAAAAGAGTTGTCTGTGTTTGGCAGATAGAAAAGAAGAAGGACCCAAGGGTTGTTTGATTGTACCAGTTGAATCATAAGATTCTTCTCTATCATTTCTACTGATATATTGACAAGGTAATTGAAGTGGAGAGAGTTGATGATCAGAAACGAATTCTTCTTGTCGAGTGATGAATGATTCATTAATAAAAGATAATAAATCTTCTAATTCTTCTTGTCCTTCTTCATCCTCATCATAACGATGATCTGTTGAAATAGTAGTAAAAGAAGATTCATCAAAGAATTCATCTTCATCATCTTGTATGTTTTCTTCAATAGCCATAATACGTGATCTCGGTGGGAACTCATATTCATATAATTCGGGTGCTAATCTTTGAGTGACCTCAATCATAGTAGGATTGTTCTATTGTAATTTGATGTGAACCAATCAAATTAGTTGGCCGCTCATTTTTCATGTACTACTTTTACCACGTTTTTTTTTACCTCAATTTTATCTTGGAAAATCTGGTGATGAAGCATAATTGGTTCTGAATTAAAATTGTCTGTCATGATGTTTATATAGTGAATGGAATGGGTGGTAGATAATAAAGTCTATAAAGGAAAGTCTATGTGAAATGAAGAAAAAAAAAAAAAAAAAAAGTCTATAGAAAGTATAAAATAAAAAAAAAATATGAGTGTGTGTGTGTGGGGGGAATAGATGATGATTAAATGCGTTTGTTTTTTTAAAAAAAAAAGTAAAAGAGAAAAAGAAGAGAAAAAAAAAAAATTCAAAAGAAAAAAAAAAAAAAAAAAATACTTTTTTAATATTTTTATAAAAAAGTGAACAAGAAACGTGACAACAAAGCCCAATCCAAAAAAAGAACATTTGATTATTCAAGTTGTTCGAGATCAACTTCTATTGACAAAGTTGTACAGTTATCGTCATGATGATTTCCTTTTTCTTTTAAATGACATTAACATTTCATTTCATGTATCGGGCTTGTATTTATCCAATCAAATTTGCATTAATAAATCATTGAGTTTTTTTCTATTCAAAGCCTTTGTAATGAAATGATCAATTACCATTTCATTCGCCGCTTTTTTTTTCCATTTTATTTTGAAAAATAAATTATTTTTAAAATGCTGATTCACTGTGTCTACAAGAAATCATTCGTTCTTTTACAACCCATTGATCTTCATGTGAAAAAAAAAAAAAAAACAATGAAAATGTACTTTTTTTTTTAATCCTGTGATATTGTAAAACAAGTACTTTTAAAAGAATAAAAAAAAAGGGAGGGAAAAGAAGGAGAGAAGAAGAAAAAGAATAAAGGAAGAAAAAAAAAGAATTGTTTTATAAAGAAATTCTTCTTTTTTTTTCAATTCACGAGTTTCCCGAAAATAAACAAAAGGTGAACAAAGAATGTTTGTGCAACCTGTTGATTTTCAACTTTTTAGGATTTTATTCTTGATTAAGCTTACATAATTTTAAATGGAGGGGGTATCATGTCAAGATTCAAGATTTCTTAATAAACCAGCCAAGAGATATTGTTGATGGGTCATGGGCTGATACCATTTGCCTTGATAATCCAAACCTTGATGCATCAAATAATCTTCCACACATCTTCTTTCTTTCTCAAACAGATCCAACGTGACCCCTTCGAATTGATTATAAAACGTATTGAAATTCGTTTCGTATTCCAATCGATTCAGATTCGGAAAGAGTCTCAGCAGGTCCACAAAGCCAGCCAGGGACAGGGGCATCGTCACGTATTTCGTCACTCGCAACCGCTCAATCGATCTCAGCGGCTCTCGTTCGACCGCCAGTTCACGGTTGATCAGACAGGCGAGATCGACGAGCTCGACCGTCTTGAGCTCTCGACAGCCCGACAGCAAGGACCACAGGGCCCGAGGCGAGATCGGACAAGCTTCGTTTTGGGACAGGGTGAAGGACTGCAGGTGAGGCCAGCGTCGGATGACGGTGGCTATCACTCGATCGTCCATGCCAGCGTGAAGGCCGAGAAAGTGACGCATGTGAGGAGTGGCCAGGATGAGGGTCTGAAGCATCTGTCCAGAGTCGATGCCTCTATCCCCATTGTGTTCATATCGAAATCGTTCCAGGGCATGACCACTGCAGATCAGCGTACTAAAGAATTCGGTCAGTCCCAGATCGAGATCACAGCCAGTGATGGACAAGGACTGGACAGGGCCGAGTTGCATCAGTTTCGCAAATTGGTCAGAAAAGGCCTGGTGGACTGTGTCAAATCCATAGGCTTGGTATTGCTGTCTTCGCTCGGCTTGCTGAAGATGGCGAATGTGGGTATAGAGCGGTGGTGCGTTGCATCGGCTGAAAGAGACGGGTATCAGTGTGTCTTGGATGAAGGAAGAATAACAGTTTTCGAATCGAATCGATCTTGGTCTGGGTGCGATACGAATGATCTTCTCCATGGATACCAAGAGTGTTTTGAGTTCAAGGTCTTGAAAACAAATGTGTTGATAAAGATAAGGGTCATGAATCATCCAATACCACTGTCGACATACTCTATATTCCCCCTTTCTTAGTCCTTTTTCTTTTTACTCTTTTCTTACCTTGACACTTGCCATCTTTCTGGATAATTTAAATATGAAAATATATGTTGAAGGATTGGATTGGGTAATAACATTTATATACAAAAAAGAAAACAATTTTTTTTTTTTTTTTGGCTCCTCTCTTCCCCCCCCCTTTTTATACAAACAATGCCGTTTTGTGAATTGAAGGTTTCAGAACTTTATTCTGGGTTATAAAAAAAAAAAAAGGTTTTGTTGGTGTGTTTACAACAGTTTCGGGCCTTCTTTTAAGAGGAGATGGTTTAGGATTGACTATTAAAGTAGATTGCACCCAATTTTCAAATCATTTTTAATTCGGATGGGTCCGTTCATGGGATTAGTGTCGTACAACCCATTCATTCAGAGCTAAAATATTTATCTTCTTTAAGGTACAATATGAAACATGAGTCAAGGAAAATGATGATCAACTGAAACACATGTCACATTTTACTTTATTTTCACAATACCGCGCACTCTTTCTCTCGCTTGGGAAAATCAACCCTCTTGAGTCATCAAACGAGTCTCTTGTGTACAACATCCAACGGTTTCATTCAAATGCGCAGGTGGCAGAGCATGTCTCAAAATTACAATTTCTTCCGTGTCTACGGAGTCGCTGTCCTTTATTTAACAGGGTCTTTTATTAAGGGCCAGCGGTAGGAGCAGGATTCATTCGTCGCTTGCCACCGACTTGAGTTGTGACATTGACAAAACGACGGCTAAAGAAGGGTTAGACACCCATCCGAGGCTGTCAATGCCTTACTTGTAAACTTCTCTCTTCTTTGCACGACCCGTCTTGGCCTTCTTCTTTTCTTGTTTGGCTACCTTGGGCGTTTGAGACTTGACTTTACCAGCACGAGCAAGGGAACCGTGGACTTTACCCTACAAAAGAGATCAGTGGATGGATGACTTCCATCGTCTGTCTTACCATCTTGGTTGATCAAAGGAGAAAGAGGAGGATGGATTCACATGAAGAAAGGGAAAGAAAGGGACGAGCTGCCAATCAGATCGCAGTAGGGTCCGGTTCGGACTTTGGAAGTGCCCCCGCCCTCTCTTTCAAAGGATCTTTGTGGTATTCGATAAGGGGTTCAACAAGGTCTTATTCTCACACTAAAAAATGAATTCTTTGTTTCACTGCTTTTAAAGAACAAAGGTTGTAGTGATGAGTTTAAACATCTGCTTTAGAACTGCGTGAGGTTTTAAACTTTATGTTTTTTATAGACAGATCAAGTATCACTTTAAATGTTCTTGATCATTATAGATCAGACTTTTAGAAGGATTCAAGTCTGTCTACATGTTTTAGTTTTTTTTTTGATTTCTAGCTATTGATTGAATCACCCACCGTTTTTTTTTTTAATCCAAACACAATGTCCCCCTTTTTCTCTCTTTATCGCTTGCGGTCTTCATGAGCAAATGTAATCCATTCTGGTTTCATCTCCTCTCCCTGGGCCTCTTCCAAAACAGTAGCATAGATAAAAGCATGCCTTCTACGATGACGCTTGAAAATCTGCTTCAAATTCGCAATAAATATTATCCACAGACACATGTTTTGTAGTGAACTCGGAGCTTTCTGTTGACGTAAGCTGTAGTATAACCTGACACATTCTTCATTTTTACGTAATCGATACTTGAAATGACCGTATCTGGTCTTGATGTTTTGATAAAGCTTTCGCTCTGGGGGACGCGTTCTGAATCATTCATGTTGCTTTATACAAGATAATAATTGTTTATATTAAATCAAATAGGATTATATGAAACATGAAACATCTTTTTAATTAGAACTAACAACACCATCTATTTTATATCAATCGTTCTTCCGTGGAACACAGCCGTCGTTTTCGTACACAAAAACTAGCGTATGTGCTTTCAAGAAGGTTTCAAAGAAGAAGACATTCAAGGTTTTGATGCTTTAGATCACTGTTTACAAAAAAAAAAAAAAAAAAAAGTCCAACCTAGAGCGTTTTGCTTCAAAAGTGATGTTTAATAAAAAAAAAAATGGAATGGTATTAAATTAGATTGCTAACATGCCAGAGAACATGGTAAATGCAATCTGCTGCGAGTTGGCACGGGTTTTTATTGTAACCCAGGTTTCTGTGAAACACAAGTTACAGCCCAAATTCAATCTCGCTTCATTTTTGGAGTTTGAATGCGGTGATCAAAGTCTATTGTTGTCTTACTCGTCTCTGGAAAGAGGACAATAGGAGTGCACGTTCGAGTCGTGTTTCTCTCTAGAAGACAACGGTTGACATGTGTCTCTTGATTTAGATTAGAATGCCCCATAAAAAGAATGCCGTACGCTGGCCAAAAGCGAAGGACCGATTTCGTTGTGAGACAGCTGTCGATGAACAAATCCTGCTTTCAAGCCAAAAAGGGAGGGCATCAAAAGATGCCATTCGAATCCTCTCTCCAAAGAGTCCCAACCCAACCCTCAAGTCGAGCCACGGTTGAAATAGAAAAGACGGGTGGAGATGAGTTGGCATTCTATATTTGGAAAAGACGAGGAAGCTCAAAGATGCTTAAAAGAGATTCTGGCAGACGCATGCTACCAGACAGCCAAAAAAAAAAAAAAAAAAAAAAAAAAAAAAAAAAAAAAGAGGACCTGCTCTGTAGAGAGGGCCTTCTTGACCATCGGATGGTGAGCAGCAGGACAAATGGAAACGAGGCATAGAGAGTATGCTGCCTGAGGTAAGCAGAACGAGGTGTTACGGAGGGAATTCACTGCGTTTTCTGTCGGCAATACGGAAGGAATTTAGCCAGTTGTCATCCAGACGATCAGCCATTAAAAAAAAAGTACCCCCCCCTTCTTCTTTTTCATCTCAAGGATCGATAGGCAATCGTTGTCTCCACCCGTTTCCTCTTGGCATACCTGAAACGACCCAGCCAGACATTGTCCATCATCTCCAAAGGCCATCGATCCAACAGGGACTGATCCAAACAAGACCAAGGAGAGTGATCCTGATGCCAGACGAGGGGACCATAGATCCCAAAAGGAGCTGTTGGTTGGTCCCTGCCGACTGCGAAAAGTTCAAACCTGTTGTGAAGTAGATTGACAGGACAGCATGGGTTCGAGGGCTCTGATCCAGGGAAGGCTCTCTCTCTTTTGGCGTCCAGTCGTGATACACGGTCATGCAGCCAACCGATCCGATGTCAAGAGCGCCTTGCTCGAAAGACATGGGTTCCGTTTGTTGTAAATAGGGTCAGAGTATTCCACGGGTACCGTCTGGTCTGACATCCTATCCGCTCACCCAACGATGCTTGCAGTGACGATCCGTCTTTATGCCAGTTCCCAGAAAAAAGGGGCGTTCCTTTTGATTTCTTTGGCTATCCTGTGACGAGTTGACGTCATCTTACGCCACTGTACCTGCCAATGCAGCAAATCAGGATTGCACAAGTATACTTTTTTGACTGTATTCAAACCATTTGTATTTATTTAAGACAAAAAAAAAACACAAGATGGGATCAAGATGAAAAGGGATGTTTTTATAAAAGCAAACCATTCACTGGGTTTAGGACAAAAAAAAAACTATTTTTCAAATAAATATGGACACTTTGCACAGACCATTTCAGACTCTGTTTCTATTTTTTTTTTTGTCTTGTTATCACCATTCAAGCTCTTTTTTAAGAACATGCTATTCATTCAACTTTCCCCCCAAAGCTTTCTCTGGTGCTGCTTTTGGTTTCTATTCACTACTTTCTCAGTAAAAAGAAAGTGTCCAAAGGATTTTATTCATCCTTTTAATGTCCGGCTGATGCACAAAAAGTGAGGCATCTGCCACTGTCTGTTACAATCCATGTCTTTTTACATTTTGGTTTTCAAAACATCACATATTGCCTTGACGAATGGATCATCCATGGCTGCCAACATCTTTTGTTTTATGAACAGCGCACTGTGCTCTGAAAAGTTTTCAGTTTGAGACGAGAGGGGGTCCAGAAAGAACGGGTCCGTTGACGATTCTTGCTTCATGTTCTGCAAGTTGCAAAGCCCATCACCTTTTACTCGCTTTTTCTTTGGCTTTCAATCGACATTCATGTAGCGCGTTTATTTAAATTGATCACATGTTTCATTGTAAGCTTTTAAAGGTTTTGTGTTTATCCATTTTAGGATAGAAAATATCTTTATTTGGATTCTCATAAATCACCCTATTTTTAATTGTGAGATTAGCTGTCTCAAACAGCTGCGAATCAAATAACATGAACAGTAAAAACTAATTTATAAAGAATAAGCCATCTTTAATAAAACGATCATCCTCGTTCTTTAAAACCCTTTTCACCTCCTTTTCCTTTCTCTATCAAACAATTGTGAACAGCCATTTCAGCATGAAGAGCGTCATCTTGTTTTCCTTCTTTTAGTTTTATACTATCCTGTTGTTGATCTTTATGTATTATCATGATCGAAATGAGCAGAATTTCTATGGTACAAATCAAGAATAAAAATCAAAGAGATACCGTTGATCTGTGTCATCTTGATTGCTTGCGTCTTCTTTTTCAAATTGAATATGGCCAGCATGTATCTGTGGATGATGATCACAAGTAAACAAGTTCCTTGTGCCTCAAAACTGAGTAGATCATAAACCCTTGAGTTATTGCCTTATTTTACTCTTATTTTGTTTGGATTCATCAAAAGATAGAATGATTAGATAATGGAACACTGTATTTATCCGTTCAGTGATCAGTTTCTCACTCTCTATTTCGTTGTAATCATTCAATTTTAAATTTAGGTGATGTAGATTGTGTTTTATGCTTGTATCAATAGTAATAATGGTTTATATTGAATATAGACAAGAAAAGCTGAAAAAAAAAAAAACTGTTGTCTTGAATTCAACTGTAAGAAAAACAAATAGGAACAACTTTATTGAAAGTGACATGAGACTTACAGCCATCATGTAAAAGGAGGAAACAAGCTCTGGAAAGAGGCAGTGAACCTCTTGCGCTATCCACCTTTCATCATGCTAGATGTCTTTGCACAAAAAGTTTTTTTTTTTTAGTTCGGAATGTGAGCTTCAAAGTGTGACTGTATTGATTTACGTCTCCGCTCTTGCTTGCAAACGGAAATAATCCGCCAGACTTCAGAACGCTATCAATCCCTCTTTTATATTGACATTATGGGTAAAATCATAGCTATCCATCCATCCATCCAAAGTTAAATTCTAACCATCATCCATTAGCTGTTGGCAAGAATAAGCGCCTTAGTAAAGGAAAGAAGGGTTTGAAGAAGAAGGTGTAAGTACAAAAAAAGATAGTACATATTTATGTATGGAAAAAAAAAAGAGGATAGAAAGTATGTGCATGTCTATACGTAGAGAAAGAGAATGATTAGAATACAAATTGGAGGCAGCAATGATGAAGAAATTTAAAATAAATACAACGAGTCAGCATGATATTATTTGAAAGCAACACAATCACTTTCAACATTTCACTGCACATGCTTTTTTCTTTTTTCTTTTTTTTCCAACAGTGATCATTTGAATGTGTATGTTGATTGTTTTCTTCTAGCGTTGACCCTTTCACCCGTAAAGACTGGTACGACATCAAGGCTCCTTCCATGTTTGAAGTTCGTCAAGTAGGTAAGACCTTGGTCAACCGTACTCAAGGTCTCCGCAACGCCAACGACTCTTTGAACGGTCGTGTTGTCGAAATGTCCCTTGGTGACTTGTCCAAGGATGAATCTCGTTCTTTCCGCAAGATCAAGCTCAAGGTAGATGAAATCCAAGGCAAGAACTGTCTTACCAACTTTAACGGTATGGACATGACCACTGACAAGCTCCGCTCCATGGTCAAGAAGTGGCAATCCCTCATTGAGGCCTTTGTTGACATCAAGACCACCGATGGTTACTTGGTTCGTCTCTTTGCCATCTCCTTCACTGCTCGTCGTCGCAACCAAATCAAGAAGACCACTTATGCTCAATCTTCTCAAATCCGTCAAATCCGCAAAAAGATGTTTGAAATCATGACTGAAGAAGCCTCTGCTTGTGATTTGAAGGAATTGGTTGCCAAGGTCACATCCTCAGCTTCTCAATCTGCTCAAGATGCTATTGCTGTCCGTATCGAAAAGGCTTGTCAAGGTATTTACCCTCTCCAAAACACCTATGTTCGTAAGGTCAAGATCCTCAAGGCACCCAAGTTTGATGTCTCTGCTCTCTTGGCCCTTCACGGTGGTGCTGCTGCCGCTGGTGATGACACTGGTGCTAAGGCCGCCAAGGAATTTGTTGAACCCCCTATTCAGGCTTCTGTTTAATAAAGTTGAAATAATAAAATGAACTGTATAATATGACATGCATGTGTTCCTTTGACATCATTGATTCCTTTTTAAGGAAACTTGTCGTTTGTGTTCCCCCGTCCGTCACAAGGGGAGAAATTTCCATTTTTGATTTGACACTAAAATGAACCGTGAGAAATTGAGTTTGTAAATTGAGACCAATCAAAACTCTTGTGAATGTGTTGTCCCTATAAAACGACGCCTCTCTTCACATTCGTTCCAATTTCTTTTTTTTTCTTTCTACAATTTACCAGAAAAAAGAATCAAAATGACTCAACTCTCTAGCAAGCAAGTTGTTGAAAAGGAAGCCACCTTTGGTGCACACAAGTAAGAAATAAAAAAGGTGATATGATTTAAAACCAATGCGTCTTTAGCTATCATCCTCTTCCTGTTGTCTTTTCTGAAGCCAAGGGCATCTGGGTCACTGATCCCGAAGGAAAGAAATACATGGACTTTTTGTCTGCGTATTCTGCAGTCAATCAAGGTCACTGTCATCCCAAGATTGTCAAGGCATTGTGTGATCAAGCACAAAAGTTGACCTTGTCCTCCAGAGCATTTTATAATGATGTCTACAGTGCTTATGCAGAATACATTCACGATTATTTTGGTTATGATATGGTCTTGCCCATGAACACGGGTGCCGAAGCTGTTGAGACCGCGATCAAATTGGCTCGTAAATGGGGATACGAAAAGAAGGGTATCAAAGATAATGAAGCTATTGTGCTCAGCTGTGAAAATAACTTTCACGGTCGTACTACCGGTGTGATCTCCATGTCGACCGATCCCGATTCTTATGCTGGCTTTGGCCCTTATTTGCCCTTAGTGGGCCCCTCAGTGGTTGAAGGCACCAGAATCCGATACAATCATTTAGAAGATTTAGAAGACGTTTTGGAAAAGGTCGGAAAGAATGTGGCTGCCTTTTTGATTGAACCTATTCAAGGTGAAGCTGGGTAAAGTAAAAAAAAAAAAGAGAGAGAATGGGTTGGCTGACATTGTTTCCTAGTATTATGGTACCTGATGAAGGATACTTGAAAAAGTGTTATGAACTTTGCAAGAAGCACAATGTGCTCTTTATTGCTGATGAAATCCAAACCGGTCTTGGTCGTACAGGAAAGATGCTCTGTGTTGATCATGACCAGGTTCGTCCAGACATTGTTCTTCTCGGTAAGGCTCTTTCGGGCGGTGTATACCCCGTTTCTGCCGTTTTGGCCGATCGTGACATCATGCTTTGTATCAAGCCAGGAGAACACGGTTCTACTTATGGTGGTAACCCCTTGGGTTGTGCTGCCTCTATTGCTGCTCTTCAGGTCATTAAAGATGAAAAACTGGTGGAAAACTCGGAAAGATTAGGACAAAAATTCAGAGAGGCATTGATCAAATTAGATAGTCCCTTGATTAAGACAGGTAATAATAAACCAATCAGACCCTTTTATTTTTTCTCACACGGCATTCTTTAGTGCGTGGCCGCGGTTTGTTGAATGCAATTGTGATTGACGAATCAAAGTCTGAGAGAACAGCCTGGGAACTTTGCTTGTTACTCAAATCAAGAGGTTTACTGGCTAAACCTACTCACGTGAACATTATTCGTTTGGCACCTCCACTTTGTATCACAGAAGAAGATTTGATGAAGGGTGTGGATATCATTGCTGGTGCTTTGAAGGATATTGTGAACATGAAGAAGGAAGATATTCCTAATGAACTCGGCCACTAAATTTGATGATTGATCCTATATGTTTGCATTCCAGATTAAAAATGATTAGATAAAGTAGATATCCTGTTTGTGATTAGATTACTTGTACAACAAGATACTTTATAAAAATAAGAAATTACGAGTGTATAAGAATTAGATGAGAAATAAGACTGTTTATTTCACGAGATCGCATTGAATCTTTATTCCGATTACATCATGAACCATTCATCAGAAAGAGTAATCTCTGATCATCAAATTCTTCAATTTTCCTTCATTTGTGTTCTTTCGGAAAGTTTTTTTTTGTTATCAATTTAATCAATTGGAATAGTGTGAAAGTGTACAAGATCAGAAATGACTCAAACACTTTTCCAATCATAATTCTGCAAAAGCTTGTGAATCATGTTACATTCAAACTTGTTTTCTAAGCAAGTTAAAAAGTCAGCATGTGCATTAAACGCGTATATGCGTAAATTCTCTCCTGATTTAATTGACAGTGATAACAGCAATCATTTTATTGATACAAACTATAATCAATCTCTGCTCCTTGCTCTGTTGCATTCAACTCTTCCCTATTCAAAATAAGTTGACATCCATCTCTCTCTGATAAAAAAAAAACATAGGCCACTGTAAGCACAATTTATCAAACCAATCCAGAAAAGGGTGGCAAAGATGGGCCTAGCACGACTCATCCCACTCACAGACAAGAACATGGCATCCATCTCAATCATCACACTACCATCGTAAATATGCGTACCCAAAAACTGTCAATTCACCATCTTCGTACCAGATTCAGTAGACTCCAAAACGACCTTGTTCTCAGCCAATAACAAGAGCATGCCGTATTTGCGCCCAAAAGCGCTTTTTGCTTCTATGGCAAGGTGTGAAGTTTGGTCTCCTGTTCCAATTGAACTATCTCATTCCAGAGAGACGCTAGGTCCAGGTGCGTTGTCTGTTGGAGTCAAAACAAGCCAGTCGGTACTTTCAATTTGATCCTTCAAACCAACCCATGTCAAGACAATCTCCATCAGGTTGGCATCGATGTCTCTCAGAAGACGACGATGACTGATCTGGATCGTGTGTACCATGTGAATGACACTGTTAGAGACAGGCAGATCAGATGCTTCCACCAGGGCAGATCCAAACCTGACTTGCTGTCAAGTGCGGTTATTCAAGCGCGTTTCGTTTGTCAACAAGGCGCTGATGGGATGTAGGCTGTGATTGAACAAGTCCTGGTAATAGAAGGGGTACAGAGCAACGTGATATTCCAGAATGCTCTGAAGGTCATGATGGCTTGAAGGATGAAAGAGGTAGCGGGATAAAAGGCTGTGAAATCGAAGGACTTGAATGGTGGGAGCAAATGAGGCCCTTGTCTGCTGCATTCGAGATCTAGATGGCTGCGATAAAGGTCGACAGATTGAGATCGACGGTGAGCGTACTGAATATGTCCCAGTGAACAGCCAAGTGATTTATAAATTCGATAGACGATGTTTCCATTTATAGACAGTAGACAATAAAGTAAGAAAACATGTACATCTTATCGTTATTTGTTTTGTTTATTTAGGATCTGAGAAGAGATATGGATATATACCTCGTGCAGTGCCTGGATACTCACCTCTCCACATTTCAAATTAGATGAAATGTATATCTTACAACATTTATTTTCTTTTTCATGTTTGGGATTTGTGGGATAGGATATACATACATATCTTGTTCTGTTGTCCACTGACAGGTCTTCGCTTGCCTCTCGCTGTGCTTTTTCATGGAATACAGCCTTTTGGAATTCATTGTGCTTTTACCTTCTCATGGTAAAGTCTGTTTATTTATCCTGAATTGATTTCAACTGGTTTTGAAGCTGAATCAAGATAAACTGAACAAAGCATGTTTGTGAAATTTGACTAAAAATGATTATTACATACTATATTATTCACACTATAATCTGGAACTAATAATAGACTGTGAAATTCTGCTTACAGACTAATAATAAAATAAGTATTTATAGTTTAGCGTTAGTTTGCCATGTAAATCGGTATTCAGCTGTAAAAG
The DNA here is from genome assembly GCA_024220505.1 of Rhizopus arrhizus. Taxonomy (NCBI): domain Eukaryota; kingdom Fungi; phylum Mucoromycota; class Mucoromycetes; order Mucorales; family Rhizopodaceae; genus Rhizopus; species Rhizopus arrhizus. The sequence goes on along the minus strand of JAKZZE010000041.1, from coordinate 101,648 downwards.
TAGGCTCTAACTCATTACTTTTACAAAAACTTAATCTGCCTTCTTTTTATTGTATTTCCATTTTGTTTGCTATGGGGAAAGCCATCCATATCCAAGTTGATGGGGAAAAGCTTAAGTATTTACTTCATATAGTAAACATTAGAGAATAATAGTGTACCTATGTGAATAATATACGCATATAATTTGCAGTAGTGAAAACTAAACAGAAAAATATATTTTTTTTAATTTTCAAGAGTTGCACTTCTTCTTTAAAGCTTTGTAAAAGATAGGATAAAGATTTGCTTTATTTACTTTTGTTCTAAAGCCAGTCACTTGAAGGCAGCAGGAGATATCAGGTCACCCACAGCCTCCTCTGGAATCAACTTGGCCAACCAGATAAGTTATAAGCAAGCTCTAGTCTTCTTTTTTAAAGTGTATACCGCAAGGTATCCTTTTGGGATATCCATCGCTATCATTGTAATGACCAGTCTTATTTTTATTCTTAGTTTAAATCAGTTTTTTATGTTTTAACAAGCTCTTTTCTCTCTTCTTCATTCATGATTACTTACCAGGCCAACTGTTCTCTAGGAAGTTTTTTGTGAGGCACAATATCAATCTTGGTACTCGTGTTCTTTATTATTTCAGGACATTTAAATCAGACATTCACCATATATTTATTCCCTGTTTTGTCTTCAATTTTTACTTCTTCGGACAATTTAACTCGCAAGTATCAAACCTAATCAAACGATTGGGTTTTTCGGACATTGCTTTTCTGTCAATGGATTCTGAAATCGACAGCTTTCTCTTTTTATTTATTTGAGAAATTGATGCCTTGCTGAGCCGTTTCTTATGAGCAAGTATAAGTCCTTTAGTTATTCGCTAGTTTCTAATTTCTTTGATTGCCATTCTTCAGTGATCAAATGTCGTTAAAATGAACCTCTAAATTCTACTCGTTAAATCTTTTTCACTATAGCTTGTGTCTTTTAAAGAATCAGATATATGCAGCCCGTTACCTTCAAGCAGAAATTTTTTAACCTGATGTCAAACATATTCATTCTTTGGGTGGAAGTGTTTCATAGAAAGTGATTTATGAAGGTTCTTCATATTCTAATAATATAGCATCTACAGTTAGGAAAAGAGGTAACAGTTACAACAGGTTTCACAATTGCACGTTACTGTCTGATTCACATTGCCTAATAGACTTGATAATTCTTTAGACAACTGCTTCATTGGATGCATATTATATCTTTTATTTTCCTTCATTTCTTATGATGTAAAAAAAAAGCCTAACCAATTTTCATCCTTAATACCCAAAACAAAGGAGTGACAAAGGTGCTTAAACCAATTTCTTCCAACTATCTTCAGCATCTCCAACTCAACAATTTTACCAGTAGATCTTCACACCTTCTTTTCATCCGTTTGCTTGTATATTTCGATCACTTTTTGCATACTTATCAAGTTTATTTTATTGGAGAGTACCGAAAGATCTTTGGTGGATATGTTATTTGTGCTGTCTTCCAAAAGATTCAGCTTGCTTAACTTTCAGCTCACCAACCATCTTTGCCCACACATACGAATGATTTGGTTATAGTAATAAACATACACAGAAGATACCAAAGAAAAAGTATTTATGACAATTATACTAGTTTAATTTTCGTTGCTCTAGCAATCTTTTCGATTCACAAACTCTTTCAGGATTAATCAAATCATCACTCGTCTTATAACTATTTGATATTTCTTTCTTCAAATTTTGTAGCACGCTTCTCACTGTTACAAGAGAACCACGTTTTATAATCTAAGAACATCGTAGCAACTTCTATAGAACATGAAAGTTTTGTTTTTCTTTTTTCTTCCTTTGGAATAGTCTTTTAGACGTGAAATCTTTTCTGATCTCATTCTCAGCTATACTGTTACTTATCAAAACAATTACCTTTCTGGTTATTCATATCTTGATCAAATTGGACTATAAAAGCATGCCTTTTTTATATTGATAGAACAGTTAAATTTTTACTAGCCTCAATAAAGAAGAAACAATGGTGGATTAAGCCGATAATAACGGTCTAGAATTACAAGAAGCCTATAATAGCATTGTTTCCAGATTAACAAACAAGTCCTTAGTTTGTTTCGAAAAGCACAAGACCAATTTTGAAACGTCGATTGTCATGACAAAAAATTTAAGTAGAATATGTATATGATAATACCATCTCACCCAGCTTGGCCCCTGAGAGACAAAATTAAATACATGTTCTCTAATTATCCATAATTGAGTTTCTCTGTGGCTACTTAAAGATAGGAGTATTCAAAGGCATTCCATCGTTTTTTGTTCTTGGCACAAGCTGATAGAAAGAGGGTTAGTTTATCTTGCAAGATTGCTCGTGACAGCGATAGGATATGCTGTTTTTAGGGCTTTAAAAAACAAGTCAATAGAATGATTTAATGTGTGTCTAATTTATCAGCGTAACATTATAGAGTTGTTTTATATTGACAACTTTATGAATAATTGACAACATAATAGGCTTCAAGTGTTCATTCTTTTGTGTATGATTATGTTATGTTCATGCCCGAGTTTATAGTTTATGAAAGTAGGGGAAGGGCAAAAAAAATATGAGCCAATGATTTAAGCTTTTTTTTTGGGTCACGCAGAAAGTTATTTACTATTGAAATAAGAAACTTTCTTTTTTTTCTTTCTTTCTTCTTCTTTTACTTCTTCTTTTTTAATACAAGAAATGAATAAAGAAGAAGAGATAAATGAAGGAAATGGAATAGAAAATAAAAAAGTGTATAAAAGGAATAATCATAACAACTATAGAATTTATACAAAACAACGTTATCCAATGCAATACATTTACTATTCGCCTTCTACTGTATTCTATCCATCAATAGAGCAAAATGGTAAATGAATAAAGAGTAAGTTCATTTACTTACTTTTATAGATAAATCACTCAATTTAAAAAAACAACTCGAATTTTATTTTTCAAGACAAAATTTGATGAATGATACTTTTTTAGGTAATCATTTGCGTATTTTTATTATTATTATTAATGCTCATATTTTATAGTATCTCAAATGGATAAAGATTTATTCGTACCTATTTCACTTGTAGCTAATTTTAAACGTGTGCGTGAATACACAAATGATATAAATTATATCACAAGTATATTAAGAGAATCATCTCTTGTTATTGTGAATGAAATGGGTACAAAAGTTAAACCAAATATATCCATTCAAAGAACAACAGTAATTCTAAGGGACATACCTCATTGTACGATGAATGTAAGTTTAATACTACTTTAATCGACTAACAACAACTTACGTATTAAAAAATAAAGGAATTAAATGAATTATTTCAATTGCTTGAGTCACCTCCTATAAAAGATATAAAGCAAGATATCGGAAATATGTGGTACATTACTTTAAATAATGAAGACGATGCTTTAAAGTTCCTATCTTCCGTTAAAGGTAAAACCTTTAAAGATCAACCTATCGCTGCTAGAATGAAATCAGAACCTGTATTAAGGGTGTAAGGAAACGAGGGATACATGGGCTATTTTATCTTACTTTTATATTCTATCAGGCAACCAGGTTATAGTACAACTCATAGAAATTCTCATATGCCCAAGCAACAAAGCAATAAACGAAATACATACAAGAACAATAACACACAATCCATAAAGAATCATCATCGAATAAGACAACCAAAGAATAGCTCACTAGAAGTTCAGTTATCCAACTTGTCCATTCATAATAACAATAATAATGAATCAACACAAAAGAAACAACAGAATAAACAACAAAATAAACAACAAAATAAACAACATCCTAAAAGAAACGGTAAACTCAGCCATAAAAAGAGATCACCGCATAATGAAGGCAAGTGATTGTTTTATTTAACAAGCAGATAAACTCATTTCTATCTTAGAATTAAAACCGTTTCATTTCCCTCCTTTACCAACAACAGATACAAAATCAATTGAACAAACAAACAACCAAGAAAGTAAAAATAATAGTTTTAGTTATGCTGACATGCTTAAAAAGAATTGAATAATAAAAAAATTTTTTTTTAAGTGGTTTTACTTTATTCTGTTTAATGAATCAAAAATGCTTAAAACTAATTACAATCTATTACCCACTTCAAATTATAAAGAAAGTAAACATAAGACAAAACATCTTCTTCAAGACCAGAAAAATAGAGTGAAAAGGAATTAATAGAGAATTATTACTAGAACCTAGAGTGGATCTAAAACGACTTTCACTTGTCATTCTCGTCATCCAAAACAGCATGTTAGTCTTACTGATGCGATATTCTAGAATTGCTAAATCAGAAAAGATTTATAATGCCTCTACTGCTGTCTTTATGGCAGAAGTCGTCAAGATCTTGACTTGTTTATACATGCTCTATTATCAAAAACAACGACATTGGCTCAAGACCATCTTTCAACCCAAGGAAATGATTAAAATATTTATACCCAGTGGACTATACGCTTTGCAAAACAATTTATTATATATTGCCTTGAGTAACTTGGAGGCAGCGACCTTTCAAGTCACCTATCAACTCAAGATTCTTTCAACTGCTATCTTTTCTATTGCCTTACTGGGCAAATCGATGAATGTCACTCAGTGGATATCCCTCTTTTTACTCATGATGGGTGTGACCTGTGTTCAGTTTGATAACACGTCGGCCGTGGGGAATCAGCAAGAGCCGGTGGATGATCAGCAAAGGCCCATGATTGGGCTGTTATCGGTGATCATCAGTTGCGTATCTTCTGGATTTGCAGGATGCTACTTTGAAAAGCTATTAAAATCAAGTAATAACACATCGATGTGGATAAGAAATATTCAATTGGCAATCTGCAGTGGGTTTTTTAGCTTTATGGGAATTATCTTGTTTGATTATGAAAGTATAGCAAAAGAAGGTTTCTTTCAAGGTTATAATTCACTTACTTGGTTTGTAATTATCAACCAAGCCTTAGGTGGTTTATTAGTGGCACTTGTTGTAAAATACGCAGATAATATATTAAAAGGATTTGCAACAAGTATCTCTATTATATTATCTGGATTTATTAGTTTCTTTTTATTAGACTTTGTACCTTCTTCTTTATTTATTTTGGGTACCTTTATTGTTATTATCTCTACCATCTTGTATGCTTATTAAAATCAATCTTCATTCCGCAGCTCTCTTTTTTTTGTTTGTCCGACTCGTACGATTTTCTAAACTTCTTTAATCACCCCCTTTGCTCATCCTTTGCCTTTACACCCCCTTTTCTCATCCATTTCTAATCCAATATGGGTAAATATATACAAATGCATCCATTTATATTCATGATCACTAATCTATTTACTTAACTTATAGTTGTAAGTACCGAAATTTTTCAGCGACTTGACTCAACATGTATTGAATTTTAACTTTTTTTTTAAACATAGAATTTCACAATTGATGAAATTCGTCGCTTGATGGACAAGGTTACCAACGTCCGTAACATGTCCGTCATTGCTCACGTCGACCACGGTAAATCCACCTTGTCTGACTCTTTAGTCTCTAAGGCCGGTATTATCTCATCTGGTCGTGCTGGTGAAGCCCGTTATATGGATACCCGTAAGGATGAAATTGAACGTGGTATTACCATCAAGTCCACTGCTATCTCCATGTATTTCGAAATGGGTGAAGAAGATATCAAGGAAATCAAGGGTCAAAAGACTGACGGTAGAGCTTTCTTGATCAACTTGATCGATTCTCCTGGTCACGTCGATTTCTCTTCTGAAGTTACTGCTGCTCTTCGTGTTACCGATGGTGCCCTTGTTGTCGTTGATTGTATTGATGGTGTCTGTGTCCAAACTGAGACTGTCTTGCGTCAAGCTTTGGGTGAACGTATCAAGCCTGTCATCTGTCTTAACAAGATGGATCGTGCTCTTCTCGAACTTCAATTGGACAAGGAAGAACTTTACAACGTAACGTGTTTTTATGTTTTGCTGCGCCATTTGATACTAATTTATTTTTAGTCTTTCTCTCGTACCATTGAATCTGTCAACGTCATCATCTCCACCTATGTTGATGAAGCTCTCGGTGACTGTCAAGTCTACCCTGAAAAGGGTACTGTTGCCTTTGCTTCCGGTCTTCACGGTTGGGGTTTCACTCTTCGTCAATTCGCTAGCCGTTATGCCAAGAAATTCGGTGTTGACAAGGAAAAGATGATGACCAAGCTCTGGGGTAACAACTTCTTCAACCCCAAGACCAAGAAGTGGACCACCAAGGACAGAGATGCCGATGGCAAGCCTCTTGAACGTGCTTTCAACATGTTCGTCTTGGATCCTATCTACCGTATCTTTGACTCCATCATGAACTTCAAGAAGGAACAAACTGCCACTCTTTTGGAAAAGTTGGAAATCAACTTGAACACTGACGAAAAGGATTTGGACGGTAAGGCCCTCTTGAAGGTTGTCATGCGTAAGTTCTTGCCTTGTGGTGATGCTCTTTTGGAAATGATCTGTATCCACTTGCCCTCTCCTATCACCTCTCAAGCTTACCGTGCCGCTCTCTTGTACGAAGGTCCCGCTGATGATGAGTGCTCTGTTGGTATCCGTAACACTGACCCCAACGGTCCCTTGATGTTATACGTCTCCAAGATGGTGCCTACCTCCGATAAGGGTCGTTTCTACGCTTTCGGTCGTGTCTTCTCTGGTACTGTCCGTGCTGGTATGAAGGTCCGTATTCAAGGTCCCAACTACGTTCCCGGTAGCAAGAACGATCTTGCCGTCAAGTCCATTCAACGTACTGTTCTCATGATGGGTCGTAGCGTTGAAGCCATCGAAGATTGTCCTGCCGGTAACATCATTGGTCTCGTTGGTGTTGATCAATTCTTGGTCAAGTCTGGTACCATCACTACCTCTGAAGTTGCTCACAACATGAAGGTCATGAAGTTCTCTGTTTCTCCTGTCGTTCAAGTTGCTGTCGAAGTTAAGAACGCCAACGATCTTCCCAAGCTTGTTGAAGGTCTTAAGCGTCTTGCCAAGTCTGATCCTTGTGTTTTGACCTACACCTCCGATTCTGGTGAACACATTGTTGCCGGTGCTGGTGAACTTCACTTGGAAATTTGTTTGAAGGATCTCGAAGAAGACCATGCTCAAGTTCCTCTTAAGACTGGTGACCCCGTTGTCCAATACCGTGAAACTGTCACTGCTGAATCCAGCATTGACTGTCTTTCCAAGTCTCCCAACAAGCACAACCGTATCTACATGCGTGCTTGTCCTTTGAATGAAGAACTTGCTGATGAAATCGAAGCTGGTACCATCTCTGCCAAGGACGATTTCAAGACTCGTGCTCGTGTCCTTGCCGACAAGTACGAATGGGATGTTACTGAAGCCCGTAAGATTTGGTGTTTCGGTCCCGACGGTACTGGTCCCAACGTCATGGTTGATATCACCAAGCAAGTCCAATACCTTGGTGAAATCAAGGATTCTTGTGTTGCTGCCTTCCAATGGGCCACCAAGGAAGGTCCTGTTGCTGAAGAAAACCTCCGTGGTTGTCGTTTCAACATTTTAGATGTCACTCTTCATGCTGATGCCATTCACCGTGGTGGTGGACAAATCATCCCTACCTGTCGTCGTGTCGTCTATGCTTCCGTGCTTACTGCCACTCCTGGTATCCAAGAACCCGTTTACCTTGTTGAAATTCAATGTCCTGATTCTGCTATCGGTGGTATCTACTCTTGTCTCAACAAGCGTCGTGGTCAAGTCTTCTCTGAAGAACAAAAGCCTGGTACTCCCATGATGACCGTCAAGGCCTACTTGCCCGTTAACGAATCTTTCGGTTTCAACGCCGATCTTCGTTCCGCTACCTCCGGTCAAGCCTTCCCTCAAGCCGTCTTTGATCACTGGCAAATCATGTCTGGTAACCCTTGTGAAGAAGGTAACAAGGTTTACGACATTATCCGTGCTGTTCGTAAGAGAAAGGGTCTTACTGAAGACATCCCTGGTCTCGACAAGTACTATGATAAGCTTTAAATGAATTAAATAAAACAAAACAAATTGTTTGTAAATAATTTTTATTTGAGCATATATTTTACAATAAAATTAGTGAAAGACATTTACAAATGCTTTTTTTTGTATGAGGGGGATGCATGCGTTTTAAAATTGCTTTGATTTTAAATAATCTTTTAATGTAACAGGCGTTTCCTGCTGTTCTTGATCCTCTTCTAATTGAATGATCTTTCTGGATCGTTTATGTGCACGAGCGACCTGCTTCACTTGTTCATCGTCACCATCAATCATAGACCGTGCACTTCTCTTGATGGTTCTTGATTTTTTCTTTTTAAAGTATCGTATGTATTCTCTTAAAAGGTATCCTGTAGCGTAAAGCGCTGTTTCGTCTAGGTTTGGGAATGGTATTTTATTGACCGCGAGATCGGCTGCCTTTATATTTAGTGCTCGTAGCGCTTCCTGTCAATTGCATAGCAGCGTGAATAAAATACCTTTACTGATTTTATGAAAAATGTCTTACCACAAACAATGGCTTTTCTTTTTTAGATATTTTATCAGTTATTTCTTCATCCGTCACGTATAAATCGTCCTCTTCCTCTTCTTTTGTTAAATTAAACTGCTCCTCAGAAGTTTTTTCTTGTTCTCTTTCCGTATTATTCACTTTACTTTCTTCATCTTCACTATCCTCTTCTTTATCGTTTTCTGATTCTTTTATCTCTATTTGGTTTTCTTCAATGTCGTTCACACTATCCTCTTCTTTATTTATTTCTAATTTCGTGTTTGCATCATGCACTTCAACTTGTTTTCTATCGTTTGAGCTTTCGTTGCTTTCGACTGCTTCCTCCTCTTCTTCATCTTTGCTACTGTCGTCTTTGCTACCATCGTCTTCTTCATCTGTCTCCACTTCACTGTCTTCTTCATCTTCTTCATCCTCTTCATCCCCACTTTCCATGTCAGAAAATAATTCACCGGGTTCTGTTGACAATACGATTAAAAACCATTCCATTCTACAGACACTATGGTTCATTTACCTGCCAATTCTTCTATTCTTGATTCTATACGTGTAGGGAACAATACGTCAGCTGTTTCTAATTCGACGTGATCCCAGTCTATCGTTCTCAAGTTGCTTAAATAGCGAAAGTTGAGAGCTCTCCTTTTCTGATTTAGTGAACATTCTGCAGGCGAGTATTTCGGTAATATCCGTTTGCCAGATGGATAATATCTAGGTTTCTCTATCATTGATAAGCTCTCTTTCTCTTCCTGGCTGTCGTCAGAATGGTCTAAAAAGTCGAGATCAACGTTACGTTCTACAGAACTTTCCCTATTGCAAGTTACTTTGCTGTCATCTTCTTTGCTATCATCTTCTTTGCTGTCATCTTCTTTGCTGTCATCTTCTTTGCTATCATCGTCTTCCTCAGTACGCAGTGTGGATTTATCACATTCCTTGTCATTGTTGAATTTAGCAAGAGACTCTTTGCTTTCACTGCATGGACTGATTGTTTCTCTCTTGATGACTTGTGTGGTGGATTTCTTATATTTCCAAGTCTTTTTTTCGTACTTTCTTGGTCGTCCACGTCCTCTCTTTGGGATTTCTTTTTCTGGATGCTGTTGTGTTTTTTGCTCTTGACTCATTTTTTTATTTTTCTTTTTATTCCTCGTTTTTCCTTCTTCTTTACTGCTCTTTACGTTTTTTTTATCTTCATTATCATTGCTGCTAGGAGTCTCATCCGTATAGCTGGTCTCGTCAGTAAATCTATCTTCTTGATCAGCATCAATTTCAGTTAAATATTTTTCTTCTTCTTTTTCTGGTGTTCCTTCAGTGCTTGAATACTCCAACATGATTCTTGTCTTTTGTTTTTATAGTCTTCCTCCATGCTCCTCACAATGGCTCCTTTTGAGCTCTCTGCAATCACACTTTGTTCAGGCTGTGTTGGTATGGTTTTGTGTACAAAAGCTTCTTTGATATTATAATTAATGGGCTCATGAGAAGATAGCCTCACACTGCGTCTCTCTGATTCCTTCCCTTTTTTATTCATCAAAACCAAAGAAAAAAAAGGAAGGAAAAATATGTCAAAACTTTTTTTCTTCAATTACAACTCCGATAAGCGTAGGCAATGGACATCAAGTCACACACACGTTATAAAAAGGGGAAAGGGTTTTGCTCTGTATGAATTCGACTTTTGAACATTTGCATTGAAAAATTGACTGTTCAAAGATTAAAAGATACATGTGCTAAACAAGGAAATTTAAATTAGTTTTTCAAGTAAAATACTTTATAAAAAAATGAATTTGCGTATTTTTGCTGCAGTATATGATTTTTGCAAGCAATCCATGAAGAAAGGTTGTAACAAAAACATACAAAACAAGAAGGCTAGGCATTGAGCCTGTGAAACCCAAAGAAGACTTTGGTATACTTGCTGCATAGAATAGATAGGATTGCACCTGCTCGCCCTTAAAACGGCCTAGCATCTTTAAGTGACAACCTCTTTTTGTCAACGCATTTTTTTTTTTTTTTTTTTTTTGATTTCAAGATAATTTGAATTATTTATTTTTCTTTCAATATGCTATTCAGGTCCAGAAGATTCAATAAAAATCAAATGATATTCCATTATGGCCCATATAAACCTTTCTTTTTCATAAAATCCGTGTTTTATTTATTGACTACTAGTTTATAGCATTTTGAATCAACACCTCATGTTAGATGTGTAGTATGAACCACACCATTCATTTCCTTTTCTATTGACCATTGATTTAACGAGACAAAAAAAGCGCCTTGTTATTTCTTTTGAATACATTCTTTTCGCTTGCATTAAAAGATCTGGAAATATATTCTTTTGTAAAGAAATATTTAAAACTCATGAGTTAAAGTACATAAAAATGGCTAAAATAGATGGTTAACAAAAAAAAATTTGAACATGCCTAGTTTTTTTTTTTTTATGTACAAGTATGCTTCTCAGAAAATACTTCTATTCAGAATCAATCCCTGCAATCTAGAGCCGTATTTGAATAGGCATGGATATACATTTTTCCAAATGATTTACGGTTTGAAACTATAATTGACTGACCCAAGTGGTTGATTTTGTCTAAAATACTTATCCCAAATCTTCATCATGGTGCCTTCTCCTGTATGCTCTTCTGTTTCACAATATGCCATAGGCTCTACATGCTTATCCTGACTCTTTTCGAGTTTATAAACTCTTGTAAACAAATGATATCGTCCATTGTTGACAAAGTTTTAAATCTGCCATCAGTGTCCAGACCTGAGTTCTCTATTGAGCCGCTTACTTGTGATAGACATTCCCCTTTCCTATACATATATTTACAGCTAGTCGGGGTTACTCGTTTCACGTTGCGACAGTTGATAAAAAGAAAGGATACTAAACAGGACTGAATAGCTTCTCTGAAACAGCTATTTTGCCTGACAAAACCAGCAAAATGAACCATGCCAATCGATTAGTAACAATGTCCATTTGCTGTTTTCTTTGTTCTATTTATAATAAACTACTACGATAAATATAACGAGAGAACAGGCAGTAAGTATATTTTAATGTAAGACTCATAATGAAGTATATGTTTCAAATTGTTAAGTATCAGTGAGGACATGAGAAAGATAGGAAACCTGCTCTCCGAAAGATCCTTTGAATTCTTAAGTGCTAATCCTTTAAATGCCACCACTACCCAATATTTTTTGCGGCATCATGATGAAAGCACGAGAATTTATGAAACATATGATATAGTATACACTCGTCTTATTTATCAAGGTGATTTCCTCAGCTGTGCTAATACACTTGGAGCAGCAGTGGGTACAAAATTGCAATACAAATCTTAATACTTTTTTTTTTTTTTATATTTCTTATCAGCTAAAGGATTTATAGAATATACATTTTTAAAAACTTCATTGGACAAAAAAGTGAAAAGAAAAAGGTATTTACATATGTATTCTTCAACAAAAATAATTGAATCTAAAAGGCTTGTATCTACAGAACAAAAGCTTTACCAAAAGGAATTATATTGAAATGATATTATCGAATATATATTCTATTTAAGCTCTCTATCAAACATTTCAGGATTATTCTTGTACTTTTCAAAACCAATTGAGGACTTGTTTGACAATCTGGATGCAATGTTACTATAAGATTCCTGTGATTTTACACTGGCATTATCGATCTAATACACCATTGTTTCTTCTTTATTGAGGCTATTAAGAATTTAATTATTCCATCAGTGTAAGGGAAATTTTTACATTTGAAACAAGTGTATGAATGTCCATGATGCGTCTTGATAAATACAAGTCTTTAACCTGACATCAATAAAGACCACAATCTTTATCTAATTTCTTTGACTGTTACGAATTTTAAAATCAAAAAAGATTGTCTGCTGAGCAACGTGCAAGAGCTATCGTCTTGTCCTCAAATGTCTCATCCAAGTTCACTCAACTACATTTCGTCCGTTTAGTTCAATAGATAATATATCAAATGGGATCACAGACTATACTAAGAACTTGAAGTATTTAAACTAGAGATAGGTAGGATCTTTCGACGAAGAATCTAAACGGTCTTATCTGTCGTTATGATAATCTGTATACATATCCAATAGCTCAATATGTTCTAGAAGATGATGCGATTTCTAAATCTAACCTAGCTTATGATAAAGACCTACTTGTTCCAAATCGATCAAATGCACTTGTTTGAAACAAAAGAGAAATGGAACTTATCGGTGATTATAATAAGGAAAGAGACAGTAAGAGATAAATGATATTATAAAAATTGTAATGTTTAACAAAGTCCCTATAAATGGAAATTAATTTAATAAATGTCCTTGGCTTAATAAAATGTATAATTCAGCTATAATACAAATAATTATCTCTTATTCTGTAATATAATAGAGATCATCCATTACTACAACACTCTTGAAAAAGTCACAATACAAATGCTATGTTTAATAGTGATTCACCCTGAAAAAAGTTTGATATTGTGTAACATTTTGAAAACCTCCTATTGGAAGGTAACTATCTGTGCGAGACATCGGTTTATGAAATTTTTTTCTAGCAAAAAAAAAAAAAAAAAGCCTGAAACGGGATTTTTTTTCTTTTTTTTTACTTATTAAAATGACTGAAGAACAAAAAACAAGAGCCGAACAAGTCAAGAATGAAGCCAATACGCTTTTTAAAGGTAGTGTGAAATATTAGGCTTCTAATAATAAGAAACTAACTCCGTTAAAAAAAAAAAAAGAAAAACGTTTTCCGGAAGCGATCAAAAAATATACGGAAGCGATTGAATTGAATGACAAGGTAGCTTCCTATTATACCAACAGAGCCTTTTGTCACCTCAAGTTAGAATCCTATGGTTATGCTATTGCGTAAGAAGTATAGAAAAGTATACATATTGTACTCATACTCTCAATACAGTGATTCAGACAAAGCACTTGAGGTGGATCCAAACTTTACAAAGGTTTGAGTAATCAATCGATATCTGTCTGTACATGTCAACTTATTTGTTACCTTAGGCTAATTATCGTCGTGCCTCTGCTAACATGGCTCTTGGTAAATTTAAGGAAGCCTTGAAGGATTTGAAGGTTGTTTCCAAGCGTGCACCTGCAGATAAAGATGCCAAATCAAAATTGGATGAATGTGCAAAGATTGTTCGTAGAATAGAATTTGAAAAAGCCATCGAGGTAACAATGGGATCATTGTTTTTTAAATGTTGAAAATAATTAACCATTCGAATAGCATAATGAATCAAAGCATAGTGTGGCCGATAGTTTAGATGTCAACGCAATGGGTAAAAGAAGAAATTGTAAGATATAAAAAATATTGACAGAAATGATAGTGGTTGAATCTAATTATGATGGCCCCAAGATTGATTCAGAAACTAGCAAGGTAGATAAAGAGTTTGTAAAGGCCATGATTCAACGATTCAAGGATCAAAAGAAACTTCACAAGAAATATGCTTTTATGGTAATCCTTTTCTTTTTCTTTTTTTTTTTTTTTTTGATAAGAAAGTACTGACTGTGTTGTATGATTAGATCATCTTGGCTATACGTCAAATGATGTTAGAAGCACCTTCCTTGATCGACATCAAGGTTCCTTCGGACGGAAAGATGACAGTGTGCGGTGATGTACATGGACAATTTTACGATTTTATCAACATTTTTGAAACCAACGGCTATCCCTCTGAAAAACACACCTACTTGTTTAACGGTGACTTTGTCGACCGTGGATCATTCTCGGTCGAAGTCATTCTGACTTTATTTGCCTACAAATGGCTTTATCCCAACAATCTTTATCTTGCACGCGGTAACCATGAGACGGACAACATGAATAAGGTTTATGGATTTGAAGGAGAAGTGAAGGCCAAGTTCAGCGACATGATGTTCAAACTGTTTTCAGAGACCTTTAATGCCTTACCCTTGGCACATGTGATTGAAAACAAGATTTTCGTGACACACGGTGGATTGTTCTCGAGAGATGATGTGACTCTGGATGAGATCCGAAAGATTGATCGTTTGGGACAACCTGGTAGTGAGGGGCTGATGTGTGAGTTGCTCTGGTCAGATCCCCAACCAGAAATGGGACGAGGTACAAGTAAGCGTGGCGTGGGTATTCAGTTTGGACCAGATGTGACAAGAAACTTTTTGGAAACGAATGGATTGGATATGATCATTCGAAGTCATGAAGTGAAAGAGGAGGGTTATGTGATTGAACATGACGGTAAATGTGTTACTGTGTTCTCTGCTCCCAACTATTGGTAATGTGATAATATATATTGTGTGTGTGAACGTAAACTGATCTGGTGCTATTAGTGACACGGTTGGAAATAAAGGTGCTCTTATTAACATTACACCTGATATGAAGTTGGATTATGTAACATTTACTGCTGTGGTAAGAGATAATAATAATAATAAAAAAGATAATTTGACTAAACATGTTCAATATAGCCTCATCCATCTGTTAAGCCAATGCAATACGCAAGTCAATTCAGTGGTTTATTAGGCATGTAATCCTTTTTCTTTTTCATATTTCTCTCTTTAGACTTTAACGATAATAAAAAACAAAATGTTTAATAAATAACTTCCATATCTAATGTACCAGCTCTATTTGCTTCTTCTTGTAACCGTTTTCTTTTCCTTTCTTCTTCTAATCGAAGTCTATCTGCTTTTCTAGCCGAATATCTAGTTAATAAATAACCCATAGTAGCTATTGTCAGTCCAGCTAAACAAACACCAGCTAATAGAAAATGTTAAAAAAGTCAAAGTCAGCATGGTTAAACTTTACTCATCCCCTTCCAAATCGTTTCCCACCGAACAGCTTCTATTTCAGTACGAATGTCTCCTAAGCGAATGGTGAATTTATTATTGATCTCTTGTATTTTCATATCCATTGCCTTTTGATCTTCTCTTGTTTCATTCTTTCTATTGTTCATATCCATCTGAATATCATTCTTCATTGTCGCAATACCTTCATTCAATCTTTGTTCTAAAATGTCTACTTCCCTTATCAACAGTGAAAGTTCTGTTTGAAGCATTTGCATATCGTTCTTTCGAAGTACTTGAATCTCTGTTCTTAATTCAGATAAAGCCGCTTTAAATAAATAAGATTCCTATAATTGTACATAAGTAGATGAATTGATTGCATAACCAAAAGAGCACAACTTACATTTTCCAAATCAGATGATAGGAACAATTGCTGTCTCATGGAAGCAGTACTGATATGAACTGTGTGAATACTTTTTATTTTTATCTATTTGTAATTACCATTCTCTTAAACGAAACTTGATGCCCTTCATAATCACTTCAGCCTGTTTTCGAGTAAATCCTTGTCCTTCAAGCTGAGTGAGCACCTTGTAGGTATCGAAATGATGACTTTGTCTAAAAGGTGTATTGTTTTTATGTGTAATGTCTTGGGCCACAGCATCCAGTGTAGGTGACATGACGCTTTTATCATCCTTTTGATCTAAAATATCAATAGGTCGTGTAGGCTGTGGTGGTGGGAAAGGTTTGGAAGGATCGTGAGTGAGTGTGCGACGAAAGGAATGATTGAAGCGAGGCAGGACTCTTGATCGGAGCGGACAAAGTCGTAACATTTTTTTAAGTAAAAAAAAAAAGGAGAATCATCATCGGTTACCCCCTCTTTCAAAAAAAAAAAAAAAAACAGGGCGGACTTGAAGGTGATCCTTTGATCCCCAAACACGTTTTTTGACTCATTTTTAACTTGAAAGGATTCCCTTCAGTAAGATTATCTTGATGACATACAAGTATCTCTTGTATCATTCATGACTAGCGTAGTTATTTGATTAAACTTAGGTAACTGATATTATTTATAGAAGAAAGAACCTTAAGCGCCTATTAAAGCTAGGTTTTGTAAAAAAAAATGCATGTCTCTTATGATACAAGCTATTCATCACAAACGTTATAAATCAATCTTGCTAAACTTGGGCGTCAAAAAGTGAGTAGCCAAACCATGCTGAAAGTGAATGCTTCAAAAGGAAGTCACACGATTGTACTGCTTTTTTAACCTGTCTTTTTTTTTTTTCTTTTTTTCTTTTCTTTAAACTTTAGATCATGATCTCAGCCATTCAGTGGATTCGTAAGGGAGCAGCTGCTCAACAACCCAAGAAATATAACTTGAACGATGAAGAATATGAAAGAATTAGCAAATTGGCAGCAGAACAATTAGAAGACGCCAAACAAGACTTGGAAGAAGCTTCAGCAGTTGATAAATCTATGACAGTAGAGTATGTATCTCTCGATGTATATGAAAGGACTATACTGATTCATGTGTAAATAGTGCAGAGAATAAAGCTAAAGAAGATGAATTAGCTGTGTATAATTTGGATAACTATGATAATGAAGTGAAAGCTTCTAGCAAAAGTAAATGATGACTTGAAAAAAGAAAGAAATAACTGACATGTGTATGTTATAGAGGTTGGTATCTTTTCGAATATCAAAGATTTAGCATACTACAATAATGATGAAGAAGATCCCTATGTGACATTAGACCAAGATATGGATGCAGATGAGGAACAAAAGGAATTAGAAATCTTGCCTACCGATAATATGTTGTTGGCTGCTAAAACAGAAGATGATATCTCACAATTAGAAGTATACGTATTTGAAGAATCTCAAGATAATATCTATGTACACCACGACATCATGTTACCCTCCTTCCCTCTCTGTCTTGAATGGTTAGATTTTCACACAAGTGAAGGCAAGATCAATCCTGAGAGTTCAGGCAACTATGCAGCCGTTGGTACATTTGATCCAGACATTGAAATTTGGGATCTTGACACGATCGATGTCATGTATCCCGAGACCATCCTCGGCCACACTGACAAATCCAAAAAGAGATCCAAAAAGCCTAATGCCAACTACCATGTGGATGCCATCATGGATTTAGCTTGGAATAAGAACCATCGTAACTTTTTACTTTCTTCTTCTGCTGATGGCACTATCAAACTTTGGGATTTAGCGACTTCCAAGTGTGTTCAGAATTATACACATCATACGGATAAGGTTCAATCGGTCGCCTGGCACCCTACCGAGACCACAGTGTTTATCTCTGGCTCCTATGATCGAACCGTCTGTGTCCTCGACGCACGTTCTCCTGACCAAGTGACTCGATGGAAAGTGAGCAGCGATGTGGAATCCATCCGATGGGATCCTCACAACCCTTCCAATTTCTATGTGGCTCTTGAAAATGGTGTGGTGCAATACTTTGATGTTCGTCAAGCAGAGAATGGCAAGGGCGGAAAACCCTTGTTTACTTTACAAGCACATGATGATGCTGTGAGTGCGTTTGATATCAACCCACTGGTACCCAACTGTATCGCGACAGGCAGTGGTGATAAACTCATCAAGCTTTGGAATACAAACCAAAATAAGCCTAGTATGGTCACCAGCCGTAATTTTGAACTCGGTCGTATCTTTTCCGCTCAATTCTGTCCTGATTCACCTTTCCAATTGGCTATTGCTGGTTCAAACGGAAAAATGCATGTGTGGGATATGTCTTCAAACGCAGGTGTCCGTCAAGCTTTCCAACATCAAGCCTTGGCTAGTGTTACTGTTACTGAAGAAAAGAAGCCTGTGACACTTCCTGAAGATGAAGAGGAAGATGATGATGATGATGAGAATGAGGAAGTTATGGAAGAAGGATCTGAAGAAGATGAAGAGATGGAAGAATAAATTATTAATGATTCAATAGACAATAAAAAAATAAAAAAATAAAAATGTCGGAGATGTAAAAATACCTTGCCTTAGTAATTATGAACTTGGGTACTTGCTTTTTTTTTTTTTTTTCCTTCCCCTTTTTTATAGATCATAGAAGAAAATGTTTCGAAATTTATTTAAATCATGTTCACAATTACCTACTCGACCTATTCGAGTAACACCTAATATTAGATCAAGGCTAGCTTTATATTCAATGTACAGTACTTTGATGAAAGCTTCAACAGAAAATGGATTGGGCATTACAGATAAAGCAATTAAAGTAATTTATGGCAACTACACACAAAATAAGTGCTTAATCTAACAAGTGTTTTTAGCAACTACAACAAATACAAGAAAGAGAACAAGACGGTGAACAAATGCTGCGTATTCTAGTTGATTCAGGAGGCTGTCATGGATTTCAAAATAAATTGGAATTAACTCAAGAAATAGAAGAAGACGATGTGTAAGAGAGAAAGAAGCAAACAGAAATCGAAAAGAATACTGAAAAGACTGTATTAGGGTGTTTGAGAAAGAAGGCGTCAAGGTGATTATTGATAATATATCACTTCAATATCTTCGTGGGTCTACACTTGATTACGTGCAAGAATTAATCGGCTCTACTTTTCAAGTGATCGAGAATCCTAATGCAAAGCATAGTTGTGGTTGCAACATTTCGTATGATATCGATTTAGATAAAATACAACAATAAAGAGTTGTGTACGTCATGAAATCAATCCCCGTTATATATTCAATCCCCGTCCCTTGATATCGACATTTTTTTTTGAAACAAAAAGCCATTCTTTTTTTTTTTTTTTTTTTTCTTTGCTTCTTTCTCACTAAAAAAATGGTTGATCAAAATAAGTTTATTGTTGTAAGTAATTGAGAATCTGCTTTGTTCATGATCATAAACGGATGAGGTAGGACTTTTTGATGGGCGGTGTTTCCGCTGCTGTATCAAAGACCGCTGCTGCACCCATTGAACGTGTCAAGCTACTGATTCAAAATCAAGACGAAATGATCAAACAAGGCCGTCTGGCCACGCCCTATAAGGGCATCGGTAATTGCTTTGCACGCACGATCAAGGATGAAGGGATCATTGCGCTCTGGCGAGGCAACACGGCCAATGTGCTTCGTTATTTCCCCACGCAAGCGCTCAACTTTGCCTTTCGCGATAAATTCAAGCGGATGTTCAATCGTAACAAGGCGGATGGCTATTGGGCCTGGTTTGCAGGAAATTTGGCCTCGGGTGGGCTCGCGGGTGCTTCCTCGCTCTTGTTTGTCTATTCACTGGATTATGGACGAACCCGGTTAGCAAATGATGCCAAATCGGCCAGTAAGGGAGGTGGAGAGCGTCAGTTCAGTGGGTTGATTGATGTGTACAAGAAAACATTGAAAACAGATGGCATCGCCGGTCTTTATCGAGGGTTCAACATTTCTTGTGTAGGTATTGTGGTCTATCGAGGTCTTTATTTTGGCATGTATGATTCTATCAAACCCATGATGCCCGAGAAGCTTCAATCTTCCTTCCTGGCTACCTTTTTGTTGGGTTGGGCCGTCACGACCACGGCTGGTCTTGGTAAGTGGAGAGGTGTATGCATAATTGTATGAGTTTTAATAGGTTACACCGATAGCTTCTTACCCTATTGATACGGTACGTCGTCGTATGATGATGACTTCAGGTGCTGCTGTTAAATATGATTCCTCGCTTCATGCATTTAAGGAAATCATTGCAAAAGAAGGCATGGGATCACTCTTCAAGGGTGCTGGTGCTAATATTCTTCGTGCTATTGCTGGTGCTGGTGCTATTTCTGGTTATGATCAAATTCAATTGATTATGTTTGGAAAAAAGTTCTCTGGTGGATCTGGTTAATAAAAGCAGTTTATTTTTTTAAAAAAAAAAATATAACTTTCGGAATAAAGTTTTATTTACCTTTTTTTTTTTTTCTTGAAAAAAATACAAACTTTTTTAAATCATCTCTCTTTCTTTTATTGTAAAAAAATAAAAAAAGGCACAAAAAAAGAAGATGTCGGTGAGATCAAGAACAAATAGTGAAACAGCCGATGAAAGACAATATGGGTAAACAAAACAAGGAAGGAAGTCAATATGACTCATATACAAGTAGATTGTGGATTGAACAAGTATTTTCACATTATTCCCTTTCAACCCAATCCATGGAATCTCGACATTTAGGTTTTGCTTCTGTCAAGTTTGAATCTTATTTTTATCCCAACATTACATTTTACGAGATTATCAAACAAGAAGAGTCATCATCTACTAGAGATGTCATCTTTTGTATGAATCAAACTCAACAACTCTCAGACCAAGGGCGGTATTATCAATTTCCTCATGAAGCTATTGTAGAAGCTCTCAATCATACTTCCACTTTTGATGTAAAAAGTAGTCAACTCATCCACAAAACATCAACTGATGATGTCTTAATTAGGTGCTTGTTTCGTTTCATTTACCAAAAGATTCCAATCTGTCCGTTCTTCATTCTGCTTGTTCTTGCAAGAATGCTTCCAAACTAGAAGAGTTTGCTAATGTATGTACGCGACCTAAAAGAAGGTTAACCGATCCCAGTCTGTTGCAGCCACAACAGCCAAGATCAGATTGCTATGCCATCAACATTGGTCTCACTGGTGTTAGTGATATTTTATTAAGTGCTTTAAAGCAAACAGTATTTAATTTTGAAACAAGATATGAAAAGATGATAGAACTGGTTTGTTCATAAAAAGCTTAAAAAAGACACATCGTAACTCTTGATTGTAGATGAAATTGCATAATCAACAGGTCACTGCTCAAAAAATGATTGGTCCTTTGGATACTCGAGAAGAGAAAAGTGGTTGGTTGAGTAGCGATGAAGGGGAAGAAATAGAAGAAGAGGAAGAAGAGGAGGAGGAAGAAATAGAAGAAATAGAAAGCACGATAGGTTTATTCACACAATAAAATCATTTGATGTTAAACTCACAAAGAGATATAGGAATCACATCGACTGATTCTACCATGGAAACCGATTCAACACCCCCTGCATCAGCCAACAATAAACCCAACAAACAATGCTCTTATTGCGGATCGAAAAGTACACCGATGTGGCGTCGAGGACCTGAGGGCGCAGGCACGCTCTGTAATGCATGTGGTGTGAAATGGAAACATGGCAAGATCCTCTGCGGTGGAACCGAATACTTTCCTCCCCAAACAAAGTCCACTCGAAACTTTGTAGAAAAAAAGAAGAGGAAATATAAAAAGAGGGTCAAGAAAGAAGAGCATCAGCTGGCCATCACGAAATCGTCCAATAACAAACGAGCCGCCGCCGCCGCCGCTGCTGCAGCGATTGTGGCAGGTAACAAATATGGATCCGATTTGGATATTTTGCTGAATAGTGAAGAAGAGCAAGAACAACCAAGTCATCATCACAGACGTAGACATACAACTGATATCTCAATGATACAAACGTATGGATTTAATTCTACTTTTGATGCTGGTGTGGATGCGGTAGAAGCAGCCGCTGTATTAACTTTGTTAAAAAGAAGCTAGACTCTCCTCTTTGTCATTTTTCCTCTTTTTTGTAAATACTTTTCCTTTGTTTTGTAGTAATAATAATATTTTTTTTTTCTTCATCCATAGTTTACCATGTTGTGAGAGCTGATTTACAAAAAAATTGCATAAATAAAGCCAAAGCTCTCTCTCCCTTTTTTTTTTTATTCATGCAACAAAAAAACAAAACAATATAATCTTGTTGACCAATAAAGAGGCAATACTTCATTGTTTCGTCATATATGGTTTTACATTCAAAAAGAATATAAAAGAAAAGGTCGATCATTCAATCTTTGACTTATTGAAATATACAAAATGAATCCTCAAGTTAAAAATTTTTTCAAACGATCTTTCACTCATCCTGAAGTACTTCCATTGATGGCGATTGTTGGTAGTGCACTCTCTGCTGCCTCTTATGTCGGATATCGTCAACTTCATTCTTCTGGTGTTGAATTACATCACAAAACTCACAACTATGCTCGTTAAATATCATTGTAAATAAAAATATTTGTAAATAATAAGCCTATGTGATGATGATGAACGTTTGTAATGTAATACAAATACTTTAAAAGACCTTATTGAGTGTACACTGTCTTCAATACATCTTACCCAAGTCAGACCAAGAGGAGTAAGACGGAATCAAACGAGTAATAAAAAGGAATATTAGAGGAGAAAGTGTGCAGTGGGCATTAATTTAAGCTTTGAAGCAATCAATCCAAAAGTTGTGTTTTTCCGAAAATAAAATAGATGAGGCAAGGAAAATTTTTGGTGATATAGCGCATCAGGTTCAATGAGGATCCAACATACAGTCGGCCAAAGGCGAAACTAGGGGAAGACAGAATGAAAGGAATGTGGCTTGTGAATAGTAAGTTCAGAAGGAAAATGAAGGGATCATCTTCAACAGTGAGTGGTACCTGAGATGGATGAATAAACTACAGGATTTTTCTCGATGGTTCATATGCATTGTTTCATGTCAGATTTCTTTATACTTTTTTTTTTTATATTCACAACAGTGTTAGTAATTTTCCTTTCCTTGGGCTTCCATGTGAAGCGTCGTCAAAAATGATGCAGTACAGTATCTGTGATGACTTGTGAATAGTAGCCTCGCTTTGTTTGTATTGTCAAGATGAGCGTTTTTAGGTTAACTTTAATTGGGAGCGCTATCTAGTCTTTGTTGTCAATATTTCCTATAGGTTGAAAGTCTACCAGGTTGGCATTGGACCATCCGAGACAGCTACATCAGGTATTTCAAATAGTCTTTATCTGCATTGCTTCACATAAAATGATGTCTGCTTGAATAACGCTTCATAAATATTGTTTTTTTTTTAAGGCCATACCAACAAAAACCAGCAAACAACTTGTAGAATATATCAACCTTGGGTTCATTCTCATTTTTATGGTCATATCAAACATTAGACGGATCAATGGAGATCCTTTGAATTCATGAAATAAAAAGCAAAAATTACTTTCTTTTGATCTTGTAACAATTCACACATAAGCTTTCCCTATTTTTATAATTTTTAACTACTTCTTTTCACACTCCTTCTTCTCAACATGTCTTTTGATCCATTCTCCTAGACCTTGCTTTGTAGCTGTCACAAAACTGCATTTCTTCAGGCATCATTGGTGTAAGTTTATCTTTTTATGAAATAGTTCAGTATGCTTTTCAACCTAGAATGGTACGATCCTCCTTGCTCAATGTATTGTATTCATTGGCTGCCATAAGGCACGCTATTTTTTAGCATTTCTTTTATTTTTCCTAGATGTTTATCAGAAGCACTTGTTATGGTTGCTAAAACTTTCCATTGTGAATTATTACAGAGATGCTCTACTTCACTTTCCTCGTTTGGTATTTTATATAACATGACTAGAAGATCATTGCATGCCATTTGCTGCTTAGAAAACATTTGGCAGCCGCCAATGGTTTAAGAGCTCCCATTTTTAATCCACTTTTAATCGACAAGAAGTTTGAGTATCACCTATTTTTCACTTTTGCCCCCTTTGAAAAAAATTTTTTTTGTAGTCCTTTTTCTTCTTTTGACAACAAATCAAGCAGTAAAATGAACCATTTTATCATTCATGCCATTCGCTGTGCTTATCATGAGCAAGTTAGACAAAGTTGAATGAATATTTTACAAAAATTCATAATTTAGTTTCTCTGTGACTACACAAAAGTGAGGAGGGGTAGTTCAAGACGTTCTGGCACTGATAGTACTGTAATTGGTTATTTCTATTTAAAGCACTTATTGTTACAAAAAAGAAATAAATGAATAAAATGTTTCAATTTTATATGTGTGCTACTTTACAACGAAAAAGTACCATGGATCTGGGGACGGTGACACAGACGAAGATATGTCAAAGAAGAATTTTTTTTAGTTTGAAATTTAATTTATTAACTACTTAAAAAAGAGATCTACAAGCTGTATGGGAATTGGTTTGATTGGGTTTCTGAGATTTAAAAAAGGGAGCAAAATATATAGTGCCAACTCCTTATTCATTCTCTTTTCTCCCCTTCTTTCTTATACAACAATGAATTCAAACATGTCACCTCAAGCCTCTGTAAGAAGAGGACCAACACTTCGAGGAGGAAGGTTTCGACCACCTATTGGAAGAAATTCATTAATACAACGTAGAAACAGTGCGAGTTCAGATGAAGAAGAAAAGTTAGGATTGACTGAGAATATTGAATTGGTAAACTTGAGTCATCCTGCCATTTTTATTTTATTTTATTAATAAGCAAATTAGAGTGAAAAATTTGAAGCAGATCAAGAAGAAAAACCACACTATCATCATGGAGAAGAAACATTTGGAGACATCATCACACACCCTATAGAAGAATACAACGCGCATAAACATCGTAAAGAAGAATATCAGCATCAAGTAGACAGATGGTCTCATCAACCAGATCACAGGTAATAATCTAGAATTATTTTTAGTACTTTTTGTACTAATTAAAAGCAGGACTATACCACAACCAATGACTACTAGTATTAATACCACTAGTACAAATACAGAGATGGCCTATATTATCATTATCCATTTTCGTCAACTGAAAGGAAACCAAAGCTTTGCATTAGATCATGACTCAGCTGTCGATTTTGCACAAAGAGTAAATAAAAATAGAAAAAAAGAAGAAGAAAAAAAAAGTTTGTGTAAAGTGTAACATTAATATGGACTTTTCAGGTCAATTTAACACCAAAAGAAAAGATTTTATTTAACGGAGTGCACGACACGGACGGTCTGACTGATTTCCTTTATAAGATTAAACGTGACTTTTCAATCAAAATTCATAACAAAGCAGAAGGTACTGTAGGCCATCAACAGGATCATACTCATCATGCAGAACACCACACGATTGAATTTAACGATAATTGCTTTATTGAATTTAAACCAAAGCACAATCATCATCATGAACTATCATCTAAAGAGACCAGAAGACCCTTCTTTCAATACCCCGAGCCTGATTTAAGTGCGGATATTGGAGAAGAAACAGCGGCATCTTGGCTTGAGTTATTTTATGATTTATTTTACGTGGCCACTCTTTCTGAATTTACACATAGTCATCATATTAAAGATTGGGCATCCTTGGGTTTATATACTGAATGGTTTGTTATCACTTGGTGGGCTTGGTGCGCGAGTTCACTGTAAGACTACCTCTTCTTCTGTTGATAACCTACTTACTTTTCATATTAGATACACAGCAAGATTTGATACGTAAATACAGAATATAAAATAGATGAATCATCACTCTTATCCTCTTTATTTTGATATATCTTTAGCGATGACGTAGTACATCATATTTATAAACTTGTGGAAATGTGCGCAGTTGGTAAGAAGACAATGATGTTTGATTGTGCATGCATTATTGACATACTCTGCATCTATATCTAGTTGGTATGGCAGGTTCATCTGAATATTTTTTGAATTCGCGAGGATATGTTTATGGTTACATTGGTAAATAAACAAGGACAATGCTGCGCTTTTTTTTTATTGATATTCACACGAATTTATATAGCATTAAAAGCTATACTGGTCATTGAATACTCCGTTGGTAAGTTATTACGTTGAATGTAGTTTATAATTATTCATACTTTATTTTAGTGTTTATTGTTGCTTTACTAGCAAAATCAAAATCGCGTATGGCATTATCATGCTACATTGGAGCTAATTTGATATCCATCGCGTTATGGGCTGGTTCACTTACTATGATTGAGAATGACATTCATCGAGTACTTTGGTATTTAGGTGTCTTGTGTGAATTATTAGTAAACGTGATTATTCGTGGTGATAAAACACTTTCTTGGGCTGCGAGTCATTTAGCTGAAAGACTTGGTTTACTTACACTGATTGTTTTGGGTAACTAGGCTGTTTGTTTTATTTAAACTGTCAACTGATTTGTATGATTAGGTGAGAATCTGATGGGTTTAGTTGGTTTGGTAGCGACTGCTGGAACAAACATCATTATAGTGTAAGATGAACATACAAATGAACTCGTCATAATTAATATATCATATCTAGACTTCCCAACTTTATGGCTGTTGCCATCATTTTTGGTTTCTTCTTCATGTACTTTGAAGATTTTAACAAAGAAGTAAGTATATAATTAGGTTGATTTATTTGATATACTCATTTATGGTATATAATAGGTATTTTTACATAACAAATATCATCAAATTTGGGTTTATCTTCATTTCCCTCTTCATCTTTGTCAAGTTGCCTTTGGTATTTCGCTGATTGATATGTAAAGTATATGTTTACCTATGATAAACAAGAACTAAAACCATTCCTTTTTTTTTTCTTAGTCTAAAGATTTACAAATTTCAGCTTATAAGAGATAACAAATTGAAAGAAGAAGAGAGTACAACTGAACATAATAGTACCGAAGCCTCGTCATCATCTACAACTGGTACTTCAGAATCTACTCATGCCACCTCAGAATCTACTCATGCCACCTCAGAATCTACCCATACCGCATCAGAATCTAACCAAGCAGAAGCCAGTGAATCTGCTACATCAGCCACCCATAATGCTAAACGCGCTATTCAATTAGTCAGTGATGTCCTTCATCAAGATACAACGGATTATAATCCTGTAGTGATTGCCAACACAATTCAAAATGATACCAATCTTTCTTCACAGCATCATCGATCCACTTGGTGTAAATATATTGCCTCATCCATTGCTTATGCCACCTTACAAACAGTAACAAGTTTTTACTGTGAAGATCGTCAGTTGTCATCATCATCTTCAAGTCATTTGATGCGTCGATCTGAAGCAGCATCAGAGGATGGATCTTTTGCGGGCACTGTATCGAACACGGAAATCGTATTTGTCTACAAGACTTTTCTTATCTTTGGTGGTCTTATTTTAATTATTAATTCTATAATTAAAGCCATCAACACAAGAATAGCCGGTAAGAAGAATATAGAATGTTTGTACTAGACCTTTTACTAAGCTATTAAAATAGATATTTATGGAAAGATCATCATTGCGTCAAGAGTAATAAATGCTATCGTGCTTTGGTCACTGTGTGCACTTCCATTTGCACAACTGGACGCTATTGTTCTTTTAAGCACTATGGTTGGATCACTGGTCTTCCAAGGTAAAAAAAAAAAAAAAAAAAAAAAAAAAAAAAAAGTGTATATGCACTAATGATACTAATAAAATTTACAATAGCCTTAGTAGACTTGCTAGATTAAAATAAATTTGGCTTTGGCTTTTGTTACACATATTTAGTTCTTATAGTCCGATCACTCTTGCTTGAGTATATAAAAATGCAAGGTAAAGATGTTTATGGATATTCTTATACAATCTTGGCATCAAATTGAACTTCAATACATGAGCAATTTCAAAAAAAAAAAAAAAAAAGAGCAAAAGATAGTTATGAAAGTTGACTGTTTAGTAATGACTAAATGGGGCTTTCATGTTTTGGTATTTGTTAGATTGTTGGTTCTAGATAGTTGAGTCTAAGTACATCACACTAAATTCTCTTTCGATTGTTTTATTTTTGCCAAGCTAATGATGCAAGCCTTCTTTTTCATGATCTGGAACTTTTAGCTCAGACGTGCCCAACTTTATTTTTCATCACCGACTGGTTCAACTACTTTTCCAAAACTTATTTTCGTGTTCGGAATGAGCTTATCTTTGTGTCTTTTTTTTTGGTTTATCGTCGTACGAATAACAATAATCATAAAGTAATAATACAATATGCTAATTCTATTATATTAATACCTAATTTTACTTTTAAAAGTACATTTCATTTGAAATACTTTGTGAATATTTTTTCTTTTTATATCGTAAATTTGGCTTCTTTTTAATGTACTTAAAAAAGGTAATAATAAAATAGACTTGATTTATTAGATCATACCATTATCAGGCTTCCTCTCCCTTTCATGTCTTTTCTAATAGCTTTCTTTATACTTCATTATCATACACTGTCAAAGACATTTAAATTCAAAACATATTAAACAAAGCTGGAAAAGTATATTCTTTATTTAATCCTATTACATTTTGCATTCACATCCTTTTCATAAATATTCAATCAAATCCTTTTAAAGATGTCTTAATTATGACTATATGTTAAGGATAAATAAAGTTTAATATAAAAATATATTCTTAATCATGAAAATTGATTTTGGAGACTCACGCTTTATTTTTTTATTAAAAAAATTATGATGTGTTCTTTTTCATTATCGTTTTATCAAACATTTTCGCTTACACAATGAATTGCGGGTTGGTTGTTAAAAAATTAACTATTGTCTTTGTATTTGGAAAGATTCAAACGATTTCTATAGCTTGTTCCAAACAAATAAAAAAAAAAACAACGTATATTATATCATTCTTTTTGTTCATATCCATACACAACGATATCAAAAAACAAGATCGTTAAATACGAGCAAATGAGAAAGCAGTGAATGAAACTTACATTGAAGAGGTCATTGATGAAGTGAGTCTCGATGAAGATCATGAATTTATACGTGATAAATTAGTATTATTGGCAAATGATAGATCTGTATTTCAAGAAAAAGAGGATAGTGTTGTCTGTGAGCTCCAAATGAAAGCTAAAATAGAAAAATAAAACCAAGAAAGGTCTACGGTGGTTGAAAATGACACTGATAACTAGCAGTTAGTTCATAAAGCATATGGACTTGAGAACATTAAAAGTTTATTCCATTTATGTACAAAGAGGGTGGTGCGATTGCAAAACATACAAAATCCTGTTCTATTCCACGCTCTACTGCTTATAAGATATTCAAACTGTGGAATGAATGCGATGGAATTATTATCTTCATTGGTTGTATAAGAATTCCCTCTGAGATCAATAGAGCCGTAAAATCAAACAACTATAGCACAGGAACATATTGATTTCCTCGTAGAATCGACTTATAAAAGAGCATGTGCCACAGTTAGCATGACAAGGCGAGAGTATGTCAAACTGTTTCAAGGTCTTGACTTATCTGAAAGTGGGCGGAGGAAGCATACGAAAGAAAAGGTTATACTGTCGTCGGAAAGTTCACACGCTTACACTATGGAGAAAAGAAACTACAAAAAAACTATTAAACTTCGTTTCCATATAATAACTGGATGGAAGACTGTCAGTGTGGATTTTCAGAAAAGCTGTATGTTTATCGACGAGGCAGCATGTTACTCTCATCAAATCAGAACTGATGCTTGTTCTGTTAAGGGCACTCCAGCAATAGTAAAACTTCCAACACAAGTGGGTGTTACTCTTGATTTCTTTCGGTTCATCTCTCTATTTGAAGCTATCAATCTTTCAAAAGTGGAGCCTTTAAAGCCAAGCGATGTTTTGAAGTCAAGAGTTCCCTCTACCTGAAACTAAAAAAAAAAAAAAAAAAAAAGCTAATAAATCACCTAAGACAAAGAATAATCGCATACTATATTGCAACTTTTATTTGAAATTTTATGGATATTTTGGACAGGCACTCTAAAGATGCTTTTACATTATCATGAATAATTGTAAAATTCATCATTCTCATTATGTAATAAGGGCTTTCCAAGTTTGTGATTATAAGTATTTATTCATACCCTTTACTCTCCTTTTCTTAATCGAACTGAAAAGGTTAGTCTAAAATTAAAAAAAAGTATATTAAAAGAGACCTACTCTTCCCACTAGACACTTGGATCCAGAATCCAAGCTGCTTGTATGACTGTTGCTACAGAAGATTGTCTTGGTTGCATCAGATATTCAGAGTCATTTTAGAATAGACATCATGCCAAAGGACTAGGTCTTGTTTCATATCTTAATACTAATTATCTTTACTTTCATCTATTTCTTTCACCTGTCCGAGTTATTTTTATTCATTCGTCTGAAAAGGTTTTTCATTCTATCTGAATTTAAAGTGCGAACACTATAATAAAACTGAAATCAAATTAAAAAAAAATCATTCTGTATTGCTTAGTCTATTGAATATTAGTACTGCTATTGAACAGATCCACCGTATTATCTCTGTGATATATTTTGAAGATAATACGATACAAAATGGGGAATCTCACAAAACCATAGTATCACAATATAACGTGATTTGTCGGTGATCTGTTTATTTTATTTTGCCCTGATAACGTCATTTAGTTAAACAATGACTGAATACCCCACTTGCTGATCCTTGTTCTATAAGTAATGCCAGCGAATACGAATATAAAAGATATCCAGTGAAGATAGATGAGATTGGTACTATACAGATTATTGTACATGTAATCTGCTCTTACACCTAACTGAGCAGTGACCCAAACTAACAATAAAAGAGTGTAACCAAGCACTCGGTGATATTTCCATAAGGATTTTGCTTTATCAATAGAGCCATAAATTGTGATAGGTATCATACCAATCGTGACACCAAAGACCACTTGAACAAAAAGAAAGATAAAGGTAAGCAACCCTAATTTACCATGAACACTAGTAATAACACTGTGAACACTTTTTTTTTTTTAGTATTTGAATACTTACGATTCAAAATGTGCCTTTCCAGAGATGATCTTGTTATAAAAAATAAAAGAAACTCCAATGATAGCAAATATGTAACTTGTGGATTGTATTAAGCTATGATATTTCAGCCCTTTCTTCTTCTCTTCAGGTGTACTTGTTGGCTGTAAAAGAGCAATACCTTCAGTGATAAGAACAATAAAGAGCGTCATAAATATTGGATGATATGTAAAGACATTAAGGGGAATTCTAACAAGCACTGAACCAACTAATCCTACAAATAAAACAAGACCGAACGCAATGCTTATATTTGCATAAATGCCTTTTCCAGTCTTCTTTTCTTTAAATCCAATCAAGGGCGATTGTTCATTCATTGCAAGTGAAAGAGAAAAAAGAGAGACAGAGAAAGAGAAGGAAATCTTGCTATTTTATAGATAAATGCAGGAGTTTAAATATATCCAAAGTGTCAAATTTTTATTGTATGCACACAATTATGGTTGCTCTTCTTTTGTCTTTGCTGTATTTCTTTTACTCGACCGAGACTTTTGATTTCCACTCTCTTCATTAGATTCTAAAGGATCTGGAATACTTGCAACAATATCTTTTAAAAAATCAAATTGTTCTACCTTTTCAATTGTTTTCTTTCTATAAGAAAATGTTATCTACTGCACAATTATCCCTCACTCTCATTTCTTACAAGTGAGCAACAGTCAGACGTTTGGCATTACGTGAACGTGATTCTTGACATGATTGATCTATTAATGATTGCATAAACAGTTCTAATGCTTTGGCTAAATCATTTAAAATTGTGTTTAGTTTTCTTTTTTTTTTTGACTAGAGACATTTTTCTTTTTGCGAATTTACAGATCAAAATGGGTGTTGCTTGAGCTACTTTTCCAACATCTTCATCTAATTGCATAATCTTTTTGATTCGAGCCTGTTATAAAAACGTAATAATCAATAAACATATACATGCATATTCACTTGTATATTATAACTGTATTTGACAATTTACAACCGGAAATTTAGTTTTATATTTCTTTTTCATTTTTATTTTTTTAAAGCAGAAAAAAGAGAGGAAATTTTACTTTTTTTTTTCAGAAAAAAAAATTTAAAGCCTTTTGATACGAATGCACTAAGAAAATATCGTTCCCTCTCTCTTTTTCCTGAGAAAAAAAATATAATGGTTAATAAAGTCTTTTTATGAAAAAGAAGTACGAAATAAATCATATCTAATAAAAAAAAGGATTATTTGCAGAGAGATTAGATACTACTTGTACAAAACCTCTTTCTTTTTGAAAATTCGCAGTGAAAACATTGCGGTTTATCACCCAATAAAATAAAATGTGAATTTATTATTCAAAAAAAAAAAAAAAAAAAGAAGAAATAGATTAGCTGTGATTGAACGATGTTAGCATATAGCCTTTTATATACAATTGAAGAAGCATGAATGTTAATAATATTTGTGAATCAAATAACCACGAGGGATGTTACAATAATATCGGCCTCTCCCTCTCTTCTCTGTTTGTTATTTTCCTCTTTTTTTTTGTTTTTGCCCAAAGCGGAAACAATAGAATCAAGTGTATTGGAATATTTGAACCATTTTAACATTTATTCTCTTTTATACAATAAATTTTACACAGGTGATTGGCAATAAAAGAGATGTGCACTCTTTTTTCTGTTTCCGTTCTAAATGAGTGTATGAAGCAGATGATTATAATACTTTTATGGAACTTGGAGTTTTAATTATTACTTTTTTTTCCATTCAACCGTGAAAAACTTTTTTATTGCTGCTGTAATTTACTTTGAATGCAATCTAAAATAAAATTCGACAGAAAAAAAATGCTTTATGAATACAATTAAAAACAAATGAATCTTGAAACAAGAATAATATTCTTTGAAGCAGCAATAAAATGGGGTTTTTGCTTTTCGTGCACGATGTTACACGAATTAGAATGGATTCCATTGAAAGTATTAAAAGACCAAACTATTCCCTCTTCCCTTTTTCTCCGTTTTCTTTTATTTTAAAAACTCATGTTCCTTACTCGTAAAACTGAATTGAACAACGCACCAGAATCTTCTCTTTCTAATGGAAATGCATCGATTATAAAATCAACTTGTAAAGAAGAACCAACACACGTAGAAGAAGAAGAGGAAGATGAAAAATCAATTGACTTGACAATTGAATCCATGTCTGCTGTGATTGCCACTGCTGTTCAGCTATCTGCATCCGGTGGGGGTCCTCCTTCTTCTTTATCTTTGGGAAGCGCTTCCATCTTGCAACCCTTTTCAAAGCTTGAAAATAAGACCACCAACAAAAATAGATTTTCACTGTTTTCTTGGAGAAAGCAAAAGGAAAAAAAAGAGGATGCAGTTGTCACAGTAGATTCCAACTTGACCTTCAGTCGTAGTTCAGATGAAGACAGCTCCTCACCTTCTTCTCCCCGTAATTCATCCACATTACCCGATGATGGAAAGGATGAACTTCAATATAGAGGCATTCA
This sequence comes from Rhizopus arrhizus, assembly GCA_024220505.1. Taxonomy (NCBI): domain Eukaryota; kingdom Fungi; phylum Mucoromycota; class Mucoromycetes; order Mucorales; family Rhizopodaceae; genus Rhizopus; species Rhizopus arrhizus. The sequence continues at coordinate 68,512 of JAKZZE010000041.1, read as the reverse complement.
AATTAAAGAAATCAAAACGACACTTAAAACACTTGTCATATCGGACGATGTAAGGAATCCTATGCCACAGGTTAAACTTGAAAGGCCTGGATTTGCTCGTATCAATTATTAGCTTTCATACCCCAACCATATATATATTTTGTATCATAATCAATGTAATAAACTTTCCTGTGTGTCCAACTACACGTGTAACAAATCACGGATCGCCTGCTTTTAAATTTTCTTGCAGGGTCCAAGCCTCAAAATTTTTTCTTCCTCTCTTTTTTTTTTTGGTAACGTGTGTTGTCGCTTGACATTTTATTACCATGTCTTTTCAAGCTCGTTTATGTAAAGAAATAGTCTTGGAGGATTTTGGTCCTTTTGTTTCCGTAAGAAGAAGAAGAAGAATAAGAATAATACAAGCTTTTCTAAGTTATATTCTATAGCAAGTATCACGTCAATTGCTTTTAAAAGGTCGTCTGGCTTTACCAGACATTATTCGATTCACAGGATTATCTACAAGACAAGTCAAAGAAAGTCTTGTAGTTCTTGTTCAGCACGGCATCGTTTATTTTTCTGAAGCACCTGAAGGCAAAATAGAACCCACTTTTTATTCTATTGATCCCGAAAGAATCATGATGCGTTTACGCATGGGATCTATTCTTCGTGATGTGGATGAGAGATATGGAAAAGAAGTAAGAATGCAAATCAAGTGAAAGAGTTGATACTGAGCTGTACATTCTTAGGCTGAAACGATTTGTAAACTTTTGCTTTTAAACGGTAGAATGACAATGAAAGGCGTAATGCAGTGGGCGAAACAAAATGTAAAAAGAGGACGTATGTATCTTGTAGATTTTATATATACCCTCTTTTACTTATATATTAATAGAATTGGATAAATTCAGGCAATCCTTTACACAACTTGTTGTCAATCAACACATAAAAGCGACCCTCCCAGAACACAGTCGTTCCACCATGGATCGTTTATTGGCTGCTACTGAAAAAGAGAATGAGAAATATACAATCATGACATCAAAAGATATTGCCAACGCCAAATTATCAGCACAAGCACAAATTGATGCCGAATATGGAACAGATGAAATTGTTGGTATGAAACGTAAAGTAGTCGATCCAATGGATTATCAAAGAAAGGTAAAATGATAAAGTTGCAAACAACTTGATTAACGTAAAAAAAAAAGCGTGCTGCTTTAAGTGAAGTTGGTCAAGAAATGGAGGAAGAAGAAGCGGAAATTGATGAAAAAATATTTTTCTCAGTAAACTACGATAAATTCAACATGTTGTTTAGAAACGATGCTATTATTGACTTTGCTACTGAACGTATTAACCGCTCAGCTGGACAAATAGTAAAGGCATTCTTTGAATACGGCAAAGACAAGATGAAGACACTAAAAGAACAAGATTCTCGTAAGCGTGATTTGCTTGTCTAAAAAGCTGGATTAACCTTTCTTATTTAGCTTCTGCAACACCTGTTCATATCGCAAATGTGGTTACTAAAACGGATATGGCGACTCGAGGAGATATCGTGTTACCCAAAGATCCATTAGAACCCAACAAGAAGCCCAGTTTACAAGAGATTGTACGAGGCTACATTACTTTATTAAAGATGGACCCTGCAGGTTTCATAAAATCAAAGGATGAACGAGGTGCAAATCATTATGCAGTCAACTTTGAAAAATTGAGAAACACGATGAAGAGACGTATCATTGAAGGCCTTGTTCGTGAGCGTTACGGTGTGGCTACCTGTCGTGTCTTTAAAATCTTGATTGAAAAGGGCAAGCTGGATGAATCCCAAATTCAAAAGTTGGCTATGCTTCCTGCCAAGGACACAAGAGAGAAATTAGCGCTATTAAAAACAAAGGGGTTCGTAGAAATCCAAGAGGTACCTAGAACGGCCGATCGTGCTCCCGGTCGATGCTTTCATCTTTGGTATGTTCCCCTGGAAAAATGCTATCAAGAGGTCCTTGTGGACTCTTACCGTATTATTTGTAATCTTCAACAACGCAAACGACAAGAATTGAAGCTTCGTAAGCGTTTGGTAGATAAGATTGCTAGAAAGGATGTGATGGAAAATCCAGATTTGCTTGGGGAAGGAGAAAAGAAGGAGATTGAGCAAATGAACAAGGTGTTAGAACGATTGGAAGTAGCCAAGTCTAGAGTAGATCTTGTTGTTATGATTTTAAGAGACTTTTAGTTTCTCAAAAATGGCTTCTTTGATAAGAGGCTGGATACCTTAATAAAAAAGTTTGAGTTTGTATTTTATTATGCAATACTTCCCAATATGAATTGCTCATACCACACTGTTAGAAGGCTATTAAAGTATGAATTGCCATAGAGTATAGCTCTTGATCGCTTTTCTTTTTCTGGAAAATTATATTTTGAAAATTGCTCAATACATGCTTAATCAAAATGAAAGGATTCAAGATATTCAATACTTGTTAATAGAAGTATATTTTCCAAGGTGAAACAACTAATCTTCTACCCCTCTTTTTTTTTTCTACATGAGTTGTAAAGATACTGTCAACATTTGTTTTACATCTTGTTCAGTAAAGAAAATGCAGGTCCTTGAGAAAAAAACGTGCCTATTCTTCTGATTTTTCTATTAAAAACCAATTTATTTACGAGAATTCTCTTTAATTGATCTTTGTCTTGTTCAAACCGTCTCATTCTACTTCAGTTGATGATTATATTGACTGCATCGTTACATTCTACGGGAAATTAATTACAAGAGACAGAGCTTATTCCATTGATTGATATTTATATCAGCCAATAGATAATGAAAGACAACGTGTGCATGTATCTATATGAAGGAAATAAGGCTTCGCTTTCGTTTCCTTTAAACTTCTGTGCTAAATAGCACTTGATGAGTGATAACCGATGATACATGTTGTTAGTATTTGAGAATATGTCAGGGCATTCATTTCAAAAATGTAACAACAAAAAAGTGTATGTTATTATAATATAAATGGTTGTCAATAAAGATGTTATATCATCAGTAAGTGGCCCAAAGTAACAAAAAAAAAAATTAAAATTATAGAGATACATAAAAAAAAAGCAAAGTCTTCATAAAATGATTTAAAGTAAATTAAAAAAAAAGAAACCGAATGATAATAACAGCGCTTTTATAGTAGTCTAACGAGACTTACTTACAAGCAGATGCATCCACTATTAACTATAATCATTTAAAAAATGAAGCCAATATGTACAATACCTTTTCCTTGTAAAAAAAAAGAGTACAGTAAATATTTTTTTTACATCCCACATTTATGCATTTTTCATTTCAAAAAAACTCAGGGTGTAATAATAAAAAGTCCACTGAGCTTTTTTCTTTTCTTTTCCTTTTTTGTTTAAAGAGTAATAATTGAAGGTGAGATGCACATCATTAAAAAAAAGAGCTGTTCAAATCAAAAAAAAAAAAGTCGAAGAAACATCATTTTACCCTCTTTTTTTTTAAGAACGAAAAATAAAGATGCAAAAAGACGACGATTTGTTTGAACAAGAAGGAATGCAACGTTTTTCTCAGCCCACTGGCTACATTGACTGGCAGCAGACAGCCAAGATCACTATGGAAACCCATATTCCCGAGAGTAATCTTGGATATAAAATGATGGAAAAAATGGGTTGGAAGGCTGGAAGAGGTTTAGGTTCTCATGGTCAAGGTAACAGTTTTATACATATAAAATGACTGTTTTGCTAATCTTATTTTTTTTTATAGGAAGAGTGGATCCTATATTAATTGAATTGAAAGATGAAACTCTTGGTATTGGTAAAGCACAAGAATATGACGAGACACATACTTTTAGTACAGCAAAAAGAAAGGCATTGGATAGCGAAAAGCAACTTGAGGAGACAGAAGTACAAAAAATTGAAAGAGAACACCGAGCAGAGAAAAAACAAGCGATCATGAAAGAATTAGAACAGGTGAAGCGAGTATTTTATTGTGAACTGTGTGATAAGCAATACAATAAAATCTCTGAATATGAGCAACATTTACAAAGCTACGATCATCATCACAAAAAGGTAAATGAAGCATACAGTGTCCCTCAAAATTGATTTAATAAGCATGATTTGGCAGCGATTCAAAGATATGAAGGAAACTACAAGAAATTCAGCACTGAAGCAATTAGAAAAAGAAAAGAGGCTGAATCGAGAAAAGAAAAGAGAAGAAAGAGAGATGAAGAGGATGCAAGAGGCTATCCAAAAGAAACTCGGGGAAGCCAAGAGCCCTGCACCTGCAGCTCTGCCGTTGGCTTCTGTTGTTAAGGTGCCAAGTACGAGTGAAAACAAAGGAGGTTGGTCAAGTGTGCCTGTCTCATCAAGTACTGGTGGAGGATGGACAAGCGTGTCAGGTAGCTCGAGCTTTAAGCCTATTGATGAAGCACCTACAAATAGTAAGGGTAGATGGAGCACTGTAACAGAGGGAGCTGTATCGAATACTACTGCAAGCACCACTGCCAACATCACTTCAAGTCATCCTGAAACCAAAGTGCCTGAAACAAAGCCTGATTTGAACACTAGTTCAACAATGGCACCTAAAAAGCTTGCCTTTGGATTAAAAAAGACAAATGGATTTCAATTTGGCTTAAAAAAGAAGCAAAACTAGAGCAAATAAGCATGCTTTACGATTTCTTCCTTCGTATATAAACAGCTTTTATTTCAACCCATTTCAATCATGATTTTTAAATTGCGCCTTCTTTCTGTCATCAAATGGTCACACGATTTACGAGCATACCAATTTACATTTAGATTTTTCTTTAAACAGTAATAATTGAGTCTCTCCTTTTTTTTTTCTTGTCAGTGAATCGGTGCATTAGAAAATTCCTGTCAAGCGCAGGGTATATATACAACAGTTTGCCTGGACAAATTCAAATAAAGAATGAAAAAAAAAAAAAAAAAACCTTGTTTGGGATCAAAGGCAAAAAAAGGAATAAAAACAAAGTGTGATGAAAGCTTAAAGAATGTTCATAAAGAGAATTGGGAAGCCATGAGAGGGTTCAGAGACCGAGTTGTATCACGGGCATCTGTGTTGTGTTGCAAACTGTCAATTTCAGAGAGAAGTGTCTTATACCTGTCTAGTAGTGATATCTCGAAAAGACAGACATGATGGATCGTAGAGGACGAGCAGGTAGACGATTAAAAAGGCAAGTAATCTTTTATAGAAAAAGACATCTGTGGTCAGTTATGCAGACTGAGACAGTAGATTGTTTGCTTTTTTGTGAGCTTCTGGGTCGGATAGAGAGAAAGGAACCAAACCTTGGGCTTGCTATCAGAAAAATCATCCAAGACGCCATCTGATGCAACAACTTCTGCTCTTGTCATTAATAATCAAAGGGTTAGGTCCAGAGAGATCACTGACTGATGGCAGGAATATATTTTAAAGTTTTTATGCTGTTTTTGAGAACTCAGATCCTGTTGTAAGAATCGTTTCTTGATGGACATGAAAGGCTTATGACTGAGCTCTTTGACTGGAAGAATAGAGATCAAGTGCGTCTCTGTGTGTGTATTTTTTTTTTTTTTCATTGATAGCAAACGCGACAGATCACGAATGAATCTGGCAAAGGCCCTTTTAGATGCATTATATACTCATCATACACATTCAACCTGTGAACACTCTAGTGCTTTTGTTTGAAAAACACTGAATCGATTAATCGATGATACATACTCTAAGCGAGTGCGGCCTATTTGTTCATAAAACCTAGTGGACAGTAGCCTGTTAAAACCAGTAGGATTAATACCAATGAAAGCAAGAGGACTCTCATCGTAGCCGAAGCTTTGCAGATGTTGGGCTCGATCAAGTTTTACGGCTAAAGAAATCATTTAATGTGAATCTTACTACAAGATACTCCAAGAAAGGCTGTTTAGATAAAGTTTGTCTAAATTCAAAGGGTCCATAAAAAAAAAGTCGGAGCGAAAAAAATAAAAAATAAAAATAAAAAATCCAGTGTACAAATTCATTGTAAAAAACCACCATTATTTTTATGCTGTTTTCAAAAAGTCATGTTTTTGTGAAAAGAACAGCCATTAGTAGAGTCATTCGCAACTATTCAAGCCTTAGAGCGTACCAAAAGGAATGTATTGAGACTTCTTTAAAAGAGTTGAAGGCAGGTTGCTATAAACAAGTTGTTTCTTTACCTGTTGGTAAGTGATATAGTGTCATATGCGAGCCATGTTTATAACCTTATATAAAAGGTAGTGGAAAGACAGTAAGTGTTCAAGTAGAAAGTAGGAAATATAATAAAACGTACCATCTATCAAGGTGATCATGTCGAATCTTATTCCGTGTATTCCGTGTCCTACACCCAAAGCAACCAAAGTACTTTTATTAGCTCACAGACAAGAATTATTAAACCAAGCTTATAATCAAATCAAGCGATACAATCCAAATTTGGTAAGAAAAAAAGCTTGTAAACGATATTCATCGAATGAACATTTCCCCCCTACTTAGATAGTTGAGATAGATCAAGGAAAACGTGTAGCAGATTACGATAATGCAGATGTCATCATTGCCTCTGTACCAACACTTGGAAGAAACAACTCGAAAAGAATTGAAAATTTGGATCCAACACTATTCAAAGCAATCTTGATTGACGAAGCCCATCATGCCGTGGCCGATAGCTACTTGAACATTCTGAATTATTTTAATAACCCACAACTTCTCGTCTGGGGCTGTTCTGCAACCGTCAAAAGACACGATGGTCTCAGTTTATCAGACGTGTTTGACAAAATCACATTTCACATTGACTTTCTTGACTTGATTGAACGAGGCTACCTAAGTCCAATGAAGGTCACGACGGTCAAGACCAGTGTAGACCTTTCCCATGTGCGTCACTCTGGTGCTGATTTTGCCCTGACGCAACTCTCACAGGCTGTGAATACCTCTGTTCGTAACGAGGTGATTGTATCGAGTTGGAGAAAATATGCGGCTGAGACAGGTAGACAATCCACCTTGGCCTTTGCCGTGGATATTCAACATACCCAGGATTTGTGTAATGCGTTTAGACAGCAAGGCATCAAGGCGGATTTTATTACAAGTAAAACACCGGATTTGACAAGACACCAGATTTTGGAGGATTTTAAGAATAGGAAAATACCCGTTTTAATCAACTGTGGTAGGTTCAAACAAGTAGTATGCTGTGTACATATTGATGGATTTTTCTTTAAAAAACTAGCTATTCTGACAGAAGGAACGGATATCCCATCGATCGATTGTATTTTAATGGCAAGGCCTACACGATCAGCCACTTTATTTCAACAAATGTTTGGAAGAGGCTTAAGATTACATCAAGAAAAACAGGATTGTTTGATTATAGACTTTGTAGATAACTTCAAGAGAAGTGGAACAGCCGGCTTGGTGACTATACCAACATTGTTAGGATTAAGTATGGATGAATCATTAAGAGGTAAATAGATGATTTAATTTATGCAACATCTGAACAAGATTGTGTATAGATGAAAATATACTTGCTTTGGAGAAAAGAGTCGAAAAAGAAAAAGAAACAAATGAAGAACAAGAAAAAGAAGAAGATGACGATTCGCTTGTGAAGCTTAGGATTACGGAATACGATTCACTGCAAGAATTAATGACTGATTTGTCTACTCGTGTGGAGATCAAGGATGCTTCCAAGAACAGCTGGGTTCATATTGGTGATGATAAATGTGTATTACACGTCCTGTCCAAAGGATACCTTATACTAGAACGCTCTCATGAAGGTAAATGCTCCATGCGTTATTTTTCTTTTTTTAACACGACACCCAAAAAGGAATTTGGAAGGGCTATTTCAAGTATGAACACAACAACTTTTATGCAAAGCCCCATACGATCCCACTACAATCCGATCACCTGGCCGACGCAATCCGTGCAGCGGATACCTGGGTACAAAAGAAATTTTCTAGCGGTTACATCTTTAGACAACTTGCACGCACCGCTCCTTTTCGAAAGACGCCTATGTCAGAGGCGCAAAGACAGGCGATTGAAAAACACAAGTTGGATGTACCTCAAACACTCAGCAAGGGACAAGCCATGGACCTTCTTACGAAATTAAAGTTTGGACAGTTGGGTCTTTGGAAAAAAGAATACATGGCCCATGCCAAGGCACAAAAGGAAGAGCAAAGGCGTCAAAATGCCGCTGAGCTAAAGAGAAAAGGAAAAGGGATGGCGTTGTGATTTTTTATTTACAATAAATTGAACAAGGGCAAGTGGGCCCCTGTTGATCCAAAGAGGATAGTGTGCCTTGGTCTTTGCTTCCACAAGATTCCATATCCTCCTTTTGTCCAAAAGGTACAGCGATATAGATTGAATGTGTACACGACAAAGCATGTAGCCCAGAGCATCATTTGTAATTGGGTCGATTGGTTAAGTTTACGTGTGACCGCGAATAATCGTTTGATCCTTTTGACAGCAGAGATTGCATAATAGTGCATCATGAAAGGCAAAGAAGGTATGTGTTCCTTTGCCGACCATCTCGTCTTTTCTGTGATTTGCATCGCTTCTTTCAACGTCGTATCTAATTGCTGTTGGCCTTTCATGCATTTAATCTTTATGTCGTTCACCGGCTTATGTTTTCTCTTCTTTTTTCTTGGATTGTTCATTCTTGTACAAAGCGCTACTTCTGCTTCTTTTATCAAGTTTTCTAATAAATCATTCATTTGTATCAATTTATGGCTAAAGACATCTTGCGCCCTACTCTTTTTTATTAATTTTTCTCTGCAAAAATATATCTTTGTTTATATACATGTTATAAGAGGTTATTTCTTTTAATTTCTTTAAAAAACAGCTATTTTTCCATTGAAGCCTACAAGGATATTTATCAACAAATCTTTGTTTTGCTTGCAACTTACATGTCACTTTGAAATTGTATTATTTTTAGCATTCTTTGTGCTTCAAAGGTGAATTTTTGAATCTATTCAGTACATGTCACGGAAATCGATCGTTACTCCTCTCATGCATATCCTTACATTGATTTCCCAATGAATAGATGCTTCCTTTTCTGCCATGACAGCAGAGTAAGAAGGTGGCAAACAGTCAACATAAAAATTTAAAGTAGATGGCATGCATACAATATGATTCAAAAAAGAAGAAAAAAAAAATAATTGAAAAACATAATATAAATGCATGGAAAATCATTTTGGTTTATATAAACAGAGAAATATTTAGTACGTGTAACATAGTCAGGAACCGTACAAAGGGGGGGGGGGGAATACTGTATGTAGACTGACAAGTATATAAACCAATGACTACTATTCGTCTGGTTCAAAGATTAGACTATAGTTTTCCAAAACTGTTTGAACTATTTTGATATGATTTTCATCACCACCCATCAGCGACATACCCAATATGGTTGCCAAGTTACTTGTATTCATTTTATTATACTCTTGATGTTGTTGCACCCTATTCATCTTGATCAGTACATGCTGTGATCTTATACAATCTATTTTACTTGTCCAAGTGATGCATAATATATTTCAAAGTGGCATAATGTGCGTCTGGTAAATCATTAATGATCGTATGCAAACCTAATACTCTCATACGCTCATTTTCAATCTCTACTGTATGATTTAGCAAGTGACAGTAAATAAAAGAGGCAACTTACTAGCAGCATTCATAAAGTGTTGATAAGACGATCTAGGGAAAACAGGATCTGGCAATTCTCTAAACCAGAGTTTCAATACACCTGTTATATTATTGATATCAGCTCTATTATCTTCTGTCGATAAATCAACTTCTCCACAATCTACATTACAGTAAGTAACATGACACAATAGCGTATCCACTTACTAAAATCAAAATCGTTCTTCAGTCGTTGTATATGTGTATTTGTACCAGACAAACGGTATATACCAACACTCTTTAAGCCATACTTTTCTATTGCTTCTACACATTTGGTAACTATCAACGGAATCTCGTGTTTGTCTCTTTCCATTAAGGTAGTTAATGGCACACCAAATACTGGATTAGGCTTTAATACACTCATTGCTGTTGAAGACTATCAATAATAAGATGCGTTGTAGTTGAATAGTGATGAATTTAGCTTACCATGATGTATTCTTTATAGGGAATATCTTCCTTATTTAACGCTTGAGCTCTTTTACTAAACTCTTGCACCAACTCTTCTGTATCTTTGTTGTGATTTATTTTCTCAGTAAGTGATCTCAGCCCGTTTCCTTCGTCATTATCCAATGCCAATCCATCTTGTATCAGTGCAAGTTCAAATATGTAAGCATAACGTGCCAATTGATATTTGATGGCCGCACAGCACTCATTATTTAAATTGTGTAAAGTGGAGATATCAGAGGGAAGATGTGCTGAAAAGTATTCGTGCCTGGCTGCATTGGTAGATGATAATTGAGATTTATAAGTAGATTGAGCTAAATTGGCTTTGGCACATGAATCATCTACTATTTTCTTCAACTAGAATAAAAATAAGTCACTATGATCATAATAACAATCCTATTTACTTGAGCAGGTGTCTTGTTATTCTTGAATAAACCAGTCTTTCTTGCATTTGGATCTGTTTCATTCAGGTTTCTATTTAAAATAGCCTTTTCCCAATCTTCGCTTGATTGTTCATATTTTTGTTTACTCTAATACCCTCAACGTCAGTTCCCTTTACTCTTGTCCTATTTCATACCTTCTCCAAAGCAATCTCAGCATCTACCCTGTTCTTTTCATGACGTACACCCAATTCCTTTGTTTGTTTTCTACTCTTTTCAGTATCTTTATAAGTAATTTGTATATCATCCGATACTTCTGTAATATCACTTGAAAATTTTATACGCTGTTCACCAATTTTTTCATGTACTTTAAGAAATGATAACCAAGTTGTTCCATACGATCTATTTACTTTTTAGTATGATTTACAACTGAGCTTATCCTTACCTAAGATTATTACTGTGTCCTTTATCAAATGATTCTGTCATCGATTGAGCCAGCTTAATCATTTGTTTCCCATATTCTTCTTCAATAGCCGCTCTCTTTTTCAAAAACAATGAAACATCCTTTGCAGCTTGCATATCACCTTTTACTTTATCCAGCAAACATTGAAATCCACCCTGGATTGCTTATTGTTATCTTTTGACAAGTAAACATTATTATTCTTATGCTTACTTCAAGATTAATTAAAGTTGAAATCACTTGGTCATCTTGGCCGTTATTGTTGCTTTCGATTGGTGCCGTATACTCTCGAGAAACTCTTGGTTCACTTTGTTCACTGACTGCGAGCATATTGTAAAGTGAAAAAGAGAAAGAGAAAGAGAAAAGGATAGGAAAAGAATAGAAATTTACAATTCAGCACGTGTTTTAATGTCACTTTAAATTAATTCAAATCGTGTATTTCATGCGAGTGTCTTATATAAAAGTCTTTGTACACACACATTAATTATCTTCAGTTCAATAGATTCTTTTAATAACAGTAAATTTTAAATCATCTAAACATAAACGCGTTCTCTGTCATCTTTCCGATTTATTCACAACATGTCCTTTTCTTCTACTTTTGATAATGTCACACTACTATCGGGAACTAGAATACACTGGATTAATTTTTATTTAAAAACCCACAGTGTTTTACTTGCCAATTGTAGTCTCAGGGGGATCGACCCAGATAGTGGGTATGACACACGGGAAAATAGTACCTAATTTGGCTGCACGGTTAATCCAGCCAGGAATGGATCTTCCTGTCAACCTTTTACAAAGGTCTTCAGAGAAATGATTACAATTTCTAAGCATCGTGTTAATCATAAGATAATTATGAGATAGATGTACCTTGTTAATAGGCTATAAGAAGGTCCAATGTATTCATTCGATATTTCTTTTATCACTTTGTCTATCTCTTCTTGACTTAATTTAGTATATCCCATATGAATAGAACGTCTATTATACAATCAGAATCTCATCATGTTTATATCCTAGTTTACTTGAATATCAAATCATTAGGCGTAAATTTAGGCTGAATCACAAATACGCCAGTAGCATTCTCATAGTCATGTCCTGCAAAACAGTATTCTCGCATTCCAATTTCAATGCCTGTGTGATAGACACCTATCATCCAAATAAATGATTAAATCACTGTCTATCATTCGTCTTATTACCGATGCCCACAACATAACCAAAGTGAGTAAGAAGACTAGGTTTCAACTAATTTTTGTTAAAAAGAGAATGAGTGATTTACAAGTATTTACTATGTCATAAACATTTAAAGTGACTAAAAAAGGGAGATAAATTAATGATGGCGCTTCATTGTTATTAGTTTCTATACTTTTGAATTGTTCTTTTTCTGGGTCAATGTTGGTTTTATTGAACAAGTTTTGTATTAAATTAAGCATATTATTAAAAGGAGAAAGAGAAAAAGAAAGAAAAGGGAGTAGAGATGAATAGGATAAAGAGAGGGGGGGTTAACCCTTTTTTTATAGAACGTGAGACATAGACAACATATACGCACATACACACATATGAAACAATGTAATCAGGGCAACACTTTCTTTTAGGTACTTTTTTCTTTCTTCTCTTGATTATTGTTTTATATATAAAAAAAAAAGGAAAAACATGTATAGGCTCTCAATTTTTTTTTTTTTTTTCTAAATTTACATTTGAAGGTTATTTTTTCTTTATGCCAGCAGCAGCCTCAGCTTGTTTCTTTGCTAAAGCAGCTTCTTGTTTAGCGCGCATGATGGCAGCATCACTATTTATTAAATCTATTCAGTATTTTACTTTTATTGACTCGATATTTACCTTTCCTTCTTTTGATTAACCGACATACCATTATGATTTGATTTTCCCTTATTTTCTTTTTCCTTCTTTTTAAGATTCTTTAAACGTGCTTGTTCTCTCTGATTACCACCTTTGAAAAATAAATTTTTGAATCATTTGACTTTAATCTTTTTGAAGACACTTACGAGTCATTGAAAAGAAGTGCTTTGTATTTAATAAAGAGAGGAAAGAATTAAAAAGAAGAGTAAAGAAGAAAAAAGAATGAAAATTTCAATCAACGACCGAATGCAAACAAATAGTTGATCTGTGTACTTCTTTTTGTCTTGCTCTTTCATATATAATCCACATGAATTAAAAAAATGCTGAAATTTATATTCAATTCACTGTATTATTTATCTGTAAACAACTTTTACTTTAATCAACTACGTTTTTATTTTGCTTTTCTTAATGTAATTACTTGCTATGCTAATATCTCTTTTGCCTTGGTTTTTCCAAGTCCGATAGCTGTGACTTTCAAGGTCCATGTCTAAAAAAAAGACCCCCTTTTTTATCAAAATGTCACTAAGATCATGTAAAAGAAAAACTACAGCGATTCATCCCTTTCTTACAGTAAAATTTACTTGTAGTCAGTCATTCTTTGATTTGTAATTTAAAACCAATCAACATACCCATTCGTACTTGTAAATATCCAAATTACCTTATTATTTTTTTACTCATAATCCATAGACGCCTCAAAGAAAGCCACCGTTCACCCTCCTCGTCGTACATATCTTTACAATCAATACAATGACATCATTCAAAACAATCGTGCCGTCTTTGTCTTTCAACACAACAATTTAACTGTCAAAGAATTCACACAGATTCGACAAGATCTCAACAGCAACGCTACCCTGACCGTCTTACGTCCCAGTGTGTTCTCTGCCGCCTTACGCAGCACTAAATACTGCAACCTTCAACCTCTTTTGACTGGGCCCAGTTGTGTACTGTACAGTAACGCAGATGATAGCACGGACATATTGAAAAAATCAGTCGAATTGCTCTCCAAAAACAAAAAGTTGCTACTCTTGGGTGGAAAACTGGATGACATCTTGCTCACTCAATCCGATGTATTAAAGGTGGTGGACTTGCCATCCTTGGATCAATTACGTGCTCAAGTGGTAGGTGTGATTGAGGCGCCTGCTCGTAAATTGATCAGTACATTGAGTCAACCTGCCAATGAATTGCACAGTGTCTTGGATAGAAGAATTTAGAAAAATAGAAATAAAATTGATTGCTTAATAGAACTTGTTCTTTTTCAAAAAAAAAAAAAAAAAAAAAAAAAAAAAAAAAAAAAAAAAAAAAAAAAAAAGGCTTTGTCTGAATGAATATAAGCTCAAGCCATTATCACACTATAAAGAATTCGAGTGTTATGCTCACAGTGGGCATGTGCACAAAGAGATTGAAATAAAAAACCGTCTCGAGTTTATTTTCTTGGGACAGAATGCTTGTAGCTTTAGATCAGATCGCCTTTTCTTTTTCTCTAATCAACCAACTTCCCATGCCCAGCTTACCTGAAGCAACCCAAAGGAAAAGCCGTACGGTAAGTAGATAGATTTTGTAGCAGTGCAAATTGCAGTTTGCTTAGAAAGAGGAAGGATTGTATGCAAACGTTTATCACAACAAGCAAAACAGCCGAAAGGCCCTGAAGGAAAAGAATTTGAAATAGTTAACAAAAAAAGCAAAGAGAGTATAAACATTCAGAAACGAAATGAAAGGTTACTGAATGGTTTGGTTCAGCCAATGAAATCTCGAGGTAAACGATACATTGAATGTCGAGACTTTTGCAGTAAAGTATAAAACATGAGTGGAAGGTCGCTAATAGCTACCAGAAAAACATGTAGCAAACGGAAAAACTTTAGGTTTTACTACACTCTGCAGCTAATGTTGAAGAGCGCCCTAAAAAGATAGAAAAGTTTCAAGGTAGTGTCATATCTGACTCAGAAAAAGAAGTAAAACAGCTTTCATCAGTGAAACATCTTAATATCTTACCAACGCTTGTCGACTATTAATTCAATCGTTCTCGTACTGAAGCATTAAAAGAAGCTGCTATTATGGCACCATATAGAACAAAGGAGCCGAAGGAGTAAAAAAAAAAAAAAAAAAAAAAAAAAAATAGACTTGAATTTAGAGGACTGGTATTGCACAAGAAACGAAAAGCATTAAAGAGAGCAAAACAAGGTTTGAGGCTTCAAAAGATACTAAAGTAACTCTGATGGTATGCATACAACATGCTACGGGTATATAAAATGAATAGCGAAAAGAATGAAAAAAGGTAGTTAGAGCAGATGAGCATGAATTGAACATGTGTCGAAAACAAGTACGTAAAAAATAAATAAAGTCTCCTTTTTATTGAATCATACCAATCCTTACTGTTCTATCAAATGCACCACAAGCAAACAACCCTTTCTTGTCTTTATTCCAGTCCAAGGAAGTGACAGGATGTTTTGATAAACTCAATGTGTTTTCTGCGACGGTAGGCCTACTGGCACTGTACGTTGACAGGGTTCCATCTCCACCTGCAATAGCAAACCAATCGGTTCCAGGCATATGTTTAATACTCCACAATGTGGTCTCTTGAGCAACCTATAAAAATGGATGAGCATGCTTGTGAGCTCTTCTTTTCATGCTTTACATCCACTTGTGTTTTCTTTCCTGATTCGACATGGATGACATAAGCACCCGATAGTGTACTGACAAGTAAACTGTCCTTTTTGAAATCCATTGAACACACACCGCCTTCTACTTTAGTTTCCCATAAATAGTGTGACCCATTCACATCAAACAACTGAATCGTCCCATCCTCATACCCAACCGCAATCACCTTGTGGCCTCTGATCCAGCCAAACACAGTTGCCCAAATATCTCTCGACACTTGGTTGGATTTTATGGTCAAAACGGCCCTTTCAGGCTGTCTCATGTCCCACACCTTGACACAGCCATCCCTGCTGCCTGTTGCGATCTCTGCTGGTTCTCCCGCATGGTTCAAGCTATCGATACAGTTGATGATGCTTTCATGTCCTTTGACAGAGGTTAAAGGAATATCTAGTTTTTGAGGATCCCTAATTTTTTTTTTCTTTGTTAGGGGCGCCACACACACAGCTTAAAAGCGCGTACAGTTGATTTGTTTTTTTTTTTTTTTGTTCTTACCAAGTTTGAATTTGACCTTCAAAATCACCTACTGCTAAATGACGTGCTTGCCCTACAATAGTGGTACATCTTGCTACTGCATTTGTTTCTGTCTTTGATAAAAAGTATGCTTTTTTTCAGAGTGATTGAAATAGAAATGTCAATTTATCGTACCTCTGATTTGAGTTCAAGTTGTTTGCCTGACATGCCATAAATTGCAACATGGCCTGTTCCTTGTTTTGTAGCTCCAACTACACAAATGCGTGAAGAACAAGGAAACCATTTGACATCGTAAGGTGTAAAAGGTAGATCTCTGCTTATTAAGCAATCGCCCTTCATAATTATAAAAAAAAGAAAGGATAATTTTACATTAAAAAAATTTATTAATTTATTTGGCAAAAACAAGGTCAAACTTGATACCATTGACTTCTTGTTCTTCTTCAATGATAAGAACTTCAGTAACAACCTTATCCTTGTGGTTCACCATAGGCTTCTTGAGAACCTTCACCAATGCAGCTTCTTGGTTCTTGATGATCTTTTCAAATTCTGCAGGGAGGTCTGAAGCAAATCTATAATAGACACTGATATCATCTGTAGGCAGTAAATTGGCCTTCTTTCTTAAACGTTGGACACGGTTAATGATTTCACGAGCGATACCTTCTTCTTCTAATTCAGGGTAAAGCTTAACGTCCATCAAGACCAAGGTGTCCTTGTCAGTGTTGGACTCATACACGTTATCAGCACCGGCGTCAAAGTAACGAATGACGTTCAAGTCTTCATCAGTCACCTTGATACCAGAAACAACAAGTTCCTTGGTTTTAGCAAACTCCTTGATTTGTTCACTAGTAATATCAGGAAGACCCTTCTTGATCTTCATGGAGTCTCTCTTGTACTTTTGACCCATGACCTTCCAGTCAGCTTCGGCCTTGTACTTGACGCCATACTTGTCTTCGTCGGCAGTGATAATAAGCTCACGAACATTGAGTTCTTCCAAGACATAGGATTGGAGAGCCTTGACATCATCGTGGTATTGAGCATCGCCATGAATGACAACGAGCTCCTTGAGAGGTGTCTTGAGAGAAATATTCTTACGTTCACGAATCGTACGACCCAATTCAATGACGGCTTGCATACGGCTAACAGCACGTTCAATGTCAGGATCAAAGTATTCTTGACGAACTTGAGGGAATTCGTGAAAGTGAATAGAACGGTCATCGACCACGTTAGGATCCTTGGGTGCAAAGTTCTTGAGACCTTGATACATGTTTTCAGTCAAGAAAGGAGTGAAGGGAGCCATGGTAAGACACAAGGTGAAAAGAACTTCATACAACGTGTTCATGGCAAATTTGGCTTCTTCCAAACCGTTCTCACCCTTTAATCTTCTACGGTTGAAACGAACGTACCAGTTGGTCAAGTCATCAATCATTGCTAACAAACGAGGCACGACGGTGTAAAGTCTGTAAGCATCCATTTCTTCACGAACAAACTTGATCAAAGATTGACAAGAAGCCAAGATCCAGCGATCCATGACATTTTCGGATTTTTTAATGTGAGCGTCATATTGGAAACCATAATCGAATTCCTTTTTCAGGACAGCGGTTTGAGTAAGGAAGAACTTGTAGGCATTGTACCAGGGCAAAAAGACTTTACTGATCACTTCCTTGACACCTTCTTCTCTGAATTTCAAAGTTTCACCACGGACAACGGGAGAGTTGATAAGGTAAAGACGAAGAGCATCAGAACCAAACTTATCGATGACAATAGCAGGATCAGGGTAGTTGCGAAGACTCTTACTCATCTTCTTACCATCAGCAGCCAACACAAGACCGGTGGCAATGACATTTGTGGCAGGTGGCTTATTCATAAGGTGAGTAGACAAGACCAAAAGAGTATAGAACCAACCACGAGTTTGGTCAATACCTTCAGAGATGAAATTAGCAGGGAAGGATTTTTCAAACTTATCGGCATTTTCAAATGGATAGTGCTGTTGAGCATAAGGCATTGAACCAGACTCAAACCAACAATCAAAGACTTCTTCAATACGACGAAGCACACCCTTACCCTTTTTAGAGGGGATAGTAATATGATCAATGCTTTCACGGTGAAGATCAGTGATGGGAGAGACACCACTCAATTCTTCCAACTCAGCGATGGAACCAATACAGACTACTTCCTCATAATCCTCACTAACCCAAATGGGCATGGGAGTACCCCAGTAACGGTTACGAGAGACGTTCCAGTCACGGGCATTGGCAATCCAATTGGCGAAACGCTTTTCTTGAACAAAAGAAGGAACCCTACATAATGATAAGCATCATAGCATATAAAACGTAAACTGTATTCTTACCATCTCATTTCATTGTTGCAAGCCAAGATCTTATCGACAATGGGAGCAACACGAACGAACCAAGCAGGAACAGCCTTGTAGATCAATGGAGTGTTGGACCTCCAACAGAAGGGATAACTGTGCATCATTTGAGATTGAACAATCATACGACCCTTAGTCTTGATATCCTTTTGAATAACCTTATCGGCATCCTTGATATACATATCAGCGTAAGGACCAGCTTCAGCTGTGAAGATACCAGAATCATTGATAGGACAAGGCAAGTGACCATCAGCATCGATGACACCATGAGCAACACATACACGGTAATCGTCTTCACCAAAGGCAGGGGCCATCTGAACAAGACCAGTACCTGAATCATCAGTAACGTATGTATCTACACAGATCTTGAAAGCCTTGCCCTTGAATTCTTCAGCAAAAAAGTCAAACATGGGAACAAATTCCCAGTTCAACATATCTTTACCCTTATATTTCTCAAGAATAGTAAATTTGGCCTTCTTGGGGTCTTTATAAAGCATATTAAGACGCTTTTCCATCAAAATATAATTATGACCAGATGCTTCATCATGAACCTTGATATATTCAAACTCGGGATGAACACAGATAGCCAAGTTGGAGGGCAATGTCCAGGGAGTTGTGGTCCAAGCTAATAATTGAGTTGAAGGATCGCTGACCAAAGGAAAACCAATGACAACTGTGTAAATTGTTAGTTTAATACATTTCATTCAATTAAAGCTATTTCTTACCGGCAGGGTCGTTTACGTCCTTATAGTTTTGAGAAGATTCAAAGTTAGACAAAGGAGTTGTACAACCAGTTGAATAAGGCATAACCTATAATAGAACTAAGTCGCTTGTTGAGGTAATTTAACAAAATATCCTTACTCTTTGTCCACGGTAAACTTGTCCCTTCTCGAACAATTGCTTGAAGACCCACCAGACAGATTCCATAAAAGTTGGGTTCAAGGTCTTGTAATCATTATCAAAATCAATCCAACGAGCCATACGTTCGACTGTCTTGCGCCATTCTCCAGAATATCTCATGACAATAGCTCTGCATTCGGCGTTGTACTTGTCAATACCCATCTTCATCACATCATCTTTACCAGTGATACCTAATTTTTTGTCGATTTCGTATTCAACAGGAAGACCGTGCGTGTCCCAACCGAAACGACGCTCAACGTTATGACCTGTGTTGTGAGCATAACGAGTGACGATATCCTTGATTGTACCGGCCAATAAGTGACCGTAGTGAGGAAGACCGGTAGCAAAAGGAGGACCGTCAAAGAAAGAAAAGGTAGGCTTGTCTTTGTTTAATTTCAAAGAGGTTTGGAAAGCGTCAATTTCTCTCCAGAATTCAATGATTTTTTTCTTCTTCCTTAGGGAAGCTATAATAAAACAGGTTACTTTTAATGAATAAAAAAAAACGTTTTTTCTTTACTTGAATTGACCAGACACTAGCATGAAAAAAAAAAAAAAAAAAAAAAAGTTTTAAAAAATGCATCTAATGAAATGAATGAAACTTACAGTCAGCCAAAGACATGGTTTACTAAAGGAGAAAGAAAGAAGTAGATTTTGACGTTAATTTTTTTTGAATGTTGGCTTTCGATTGTTTATATAACATAAGCCACCGAGATAGGGGTGTACATAAGGATGAATCATCTATAATTTTATTGGTTACAAAAAAAAAGCAAAGAGCATTTGCAATGACTCAAGATGGGTATAGTACTGCGGTTTATTACATGTTATAACATGCTATTAAATAAGACACAAAAAAAAGAAACCTTGCATTGTATGCAAGCATATTTTCTAAATAGGTCCATGTCCTATTAATCTTGCTTAAGGCCTATTTGATATACAAAGAAAACGGCAGAAATTTATCATTACTGTGGGTTTGAAAGTATTTCTAAATATTAAGCATTTTGCTGGCTACATAGGGACTAGATGACCCTAGCTCTGTTAACAAAGCCATCTGCCGTAATCTGTAGATCTGACTGGCTCTATGGAACTTGTGTGTAGTTTTCATTAATATAGTTGTCAATAGTCAACTTGCTTTTAATCAGCTGCTTGAAGTAGTTTGTGCTTTTATTTCTTTGTTGTAGGATTTCAGTGTTTTCTTGTAGAAAGAGACACAAAAAATGATTGTATGATCTTATTCGGATTCTTTGATATTGTTTTTAAATACATGTTACTGACATCTTGTTATATCAAATATATATAGCCAAGAGCATACATTTTTACCTATTTTATTATCCTCATTATCATGCCTCGCGTCTTTAAGCCTCTTTAACTCTTTTGTCAACTCAATAAAGCTATTTGTATGGAAAATTGCTGCTTATAGTAGCAAACGAAAGTTTTATTATCATTTTCTTCAGTTCTTAACAAGCAGACAAGGCAATTTGGTCATCCAGTAAATTAATGTAAGATCAGGGGCAGAATTCATTTGAAGACTACAACATTAACATGCAGATATGTGTATTATATTTTGAGCCCAAAGAAAGACTAATATGGCAAACTGGTACAAGTAGCCAAAATACACTACTGCCTACATACAAAAGAAGCATAGGAATTTTATTGACTTTCATTGGTTGAATTCTATCCAATAATGTAAGTCTTATTCTTATGTTTGCATAACAATACTTTTTAGTGCGAAGCTTGTCCTATATTTTTTTACCATATATGGAGATTGGTAAAGAAGTCTTCTTCATGAAAAAAGTCAAAGAACGAACAGTATTGCGCGCAAAACAGGAGAGACATTCTCAAATCGCTATTCTATATTTTACATAGCATCATGCAATGGTCACGATTTAATCAATAATCCCAATAATGACAATTAGATTAAATAAAAACATGTGCTACACGAAATCGGACATATCATATAAAAATATAGCTCAATTAGACACGTAAAAATCGCTTTTGTCTTCTATGAAAATAAATCGACATGTAGCAAACAAAGCACTACTGATATCTGCATTATGATTAAGCTATATTTCTTTAATATATCAGACCTAATTGCTTAATTGCCCTGACTTGCTATCGAATTTGAATTTCTCAAAGTGGTATACTTGTATGTAATAAATAATGCGTTGATGAAATTGGTAATTTGGAAAGAAAATCAGTAGAGACCGTCGCTGGGAAAGGATGAAGTTATGGAACTGTTAAACGTAAATAACTCTAAAGACGTAAATACCTCTATTATTAATAATTACATTTTTCCCTTACCCCGTGTATGTATGCAATAATACTAAACACTTGCTAACATTTCATTATGTGGCCAAAAAAATTATTCCTGATTCACAAATATTATGTAGTAAGAAATCATACAAAAAAAAATAGGACCCAGATATATCCATTTTCCTCGATATTCATCTTTTCTCGATTCTATTTAGAGAATTTTGGTCAAAAATAAAGCATACTGTTAAAGGAAAATCTTTATAACGGCAGTACATTGGCATTCTGTATTATGAAAATTTGCTATCAAGTGGTTCAAAAAGGTTGACAGTGATAGATTAGGTGTTCAATTTCTTTCTTTGAGCGCTGTCTGTCTATGAAGAAGAACTTTTGATTTTTCCTTAGATTTTAGCTTGACCAAAATTAAAACAATTTCCTCAATTGGCCAATCAAAATTTCTCAACTTTTTTTTTAGCCTCCCACTTGTATGAAATATCTTATCGATTAGCTGAGAAACAGACATCAACCAGAAATAGTTTGCATTCATGTTCCTCGGAAAAGTAAGGCATGTATCATTTCTGAAAAAGCATGCTCTCTTTTTTTCCGAGGAAGACGTGTGTGATACATTTTTAATTTCTGCCCGCTGTCTTACAACATAATGTTCGGGCAATGAATTGAACAATAATAAAAGCAAAATATCATTTGCACCTTTTTTTCTAGTAACTTCTTAAAAATGTCCAGTATTCCTTCAATAAAAGTAAGAAGGCAATAGGGATCATTTAGAGCTTATCTATTGACATCTTTCTCATAGCTTAACAGTGGCCATGCTTTTCCTTTGATTGGTTATGGTACCTTTGGTGGCCATGACGCCCCTGAACAGGTCTATAATGCCACCAAAATTGCTTTGAAGACGGGATACAGGCATTTTGATACTGCCTATATGTGTATGTACAAGTGCTATGCATTGCAATTTATGTGCTGATAAAAATTGGTATAAATAGATCAAACTGAAGAAGCCTTAGGGAAGGCTATCAAAGAAGAGGGCGTGCCTCGTGAAGAACTTTTCATCACTACAAAGTTATGGCAACACTTTCATGAGCCTCAACATGTTCGTCCAGTATTTGAACGCTCCCTGAAAAATTTACAAATGGATTACGTTGATTTATACTTGATTCACTGGCCGTTCTCTTGGGAGTTTAAAGGATACGAGTTTGAAGATATGGAAGAAAATGGTGATATGCAAGTAACAAATGTTCCTATCATTGATACCTGGAGAGAAATGGAAAAGCTCGTAAAGGATGGTAAAGCACGCTCAATTGGTGTTTCTAACTTTACTATTCCCATGCTTGAAGATCTTTTGAACCAATGCGAAATTCCCCCTGCCGTAAACCAAGTCGAAATTCACCCTTGTTTACCTCAAGAAGAATTACTCGAATATTGTAATAAGAAAAATATTATTTTGACTGCTTACTCTCCCTTGGGTAACCCAGGCTACAGAAACAATGCTATCAATATACTTGAACATCCTCTTGTCCTTAAGCTCGCTGAAAAGTATCACAAGACCCCTGTTCAAGTTATACTTAACTTTGGTGTTAACAGAGGTTATTCTGTCATTCCTAAATCTACCACCGAATCACGTATTGTAGCAAACTTTGTTTATTTCAAGATGGACTCTGAGGATATTGAGTCACTCATCGAAATCGGAAGAAAATCTCCTCAAAGAACATGGTAAACAAAAAAAAAGGATTTTAAATAAGCGTTTGGAGCATTAACTTTTTTCACTTAGTAAACCTAACATTGCCTTTGGCCCTTCTAATAACATCTTTAACGAATAAAAAATAAAAGAGCAATCATCTGCAAAATATACTTGCATCATTTTTCACTTTGATCATACTTCTACCAAACAAACTTATAGACTTCATTCTAAACATACATTTTTCTTTATTATTTCATTTGATCCCTTTGTATTATACTATTTTTTTTAAAAAAAATGAATATATGAAAGCGTTATAGATTAACGAAATATAAAAGAATCACCAGACTTCCCAACTTCAAGTATTATAATTTCTTTATTTAACTTGATTTGGACCTGGCCATTAGAGGGTTTAGTTTTAAGATTACTTGTATCAATCACAGCAAGTGTTTAAAAATCTACCAGAATGACGATTTAAAACTACGCGAACTTTTAGGGAAAGTACACTGACAATTTTGAAAAAATACGTCTCTTTTTGTTTTTTTCTCATCATGGACGAAGAATCTATTTTATTTGGAATTCGCAACCTCTTTGCACTTGGAAATTATCAGACAGTTATTAATGAAGTTAGCTCAACTAAAAGTCTTTTTTCTCCTGAAGCCAAATTAGAGGCACAGGTCTACTTGTATCGCTCCTATATTGCACAAGGCAAATACAATTTAGTCATCAATGACATTGGTTCCTCTGATGAACCTTCCTTGAAAGCAATAAAACTATTAGCTTCATACATGTCAGACAAGAGCTCAGATCAACATGTTCAAAATGCCATTAATTTACTTGAAGAGGGTTCCAACCGTATCAACTCAGTAGTTCAAGTCATTACTGCTACCATCTTGGTACAAGCATGTCGACTTGAAGATGCCTTGAGAATTCTCCACTCTCGACAAAGAAAGCTGGAATGGTAAAGAGAATTTTTTTTGATTTAGAAAAAAGATGGTGAAAAAGCTAACTTTAAACTTTCAATAGTTCTGCGTTAGCTGTACAGATTTATCTTCAATTAGACCGTTTAGATTTAGCTAGAAATGAGATTGCAAGTGTAAAGAGTTGGGCTGAAGACGCTTTGCTATTACAAATGATGGAAGCTTGGGTTGACCTTCGTATTGTAAGTATACAAACGAACAATGTTTGTTTTATCCAACTAATTATGTATTAAACAAAGGGAGGGGAAAAATATCAAGAAGCATACTATATTTATGAAGAATTTGCTCAATCAAACACAGCTCAAACAGTGAAAGTCTTAAATGGCCAAGCTGTAGCTAACATCGCGTTAGGAAGATATCCTGAGGCTGAAAGCTTATTATTGGAAGCACAAAACAAAGTAAGAAAGAGATAACAGGATTATCACTAAAGAAAAAGTCTTTAATAGATTTAAAAATAGGATAATGACAACCCAGAAACGCTTATCAATTTGATCACATGCGCTACTCTAACTGGAAAATCGCAAGAAGTGGTTCATCGCTATACCAGGTAATAGTAAAAAAGTACTTGTAAACCTGTTTTAATTTACTTTTTATTAGCCATTTGAGAGAAGTTGCACCAAAGCACCCTTACTTACAAGAACTTGACTTGAAGTCAAGTTTATTTGATCGTTGTGCTTCTCATTACACAGTCGCTGTTTAACACAATAAACTGAATTTAAATCATGATTAACCTTTCGGTCTTTTTTCCTTAGTTTATGAAATTGTAGACTTATTGATTAAATAAATAGTTGAAATAGTCACACGTCGTTGTGAGAGGTGTGATATGAAAAGAGGAAAAAGAAGAGCGCTAATATTGCATTAAGCGAGACATCTTGGCTAGGATAACCGATTCATTAAAAAGAACGTTCTGTCGAATATGTGCCCAATGAGCACACCAAAGCGTCCTTGATAAGGCAGCGCAAAAGGAGCAGAAAAGGTGTCTTTGGAATATATTCAGTTGAACGTAAATTCTGTAGTATTAAGATTACGTGATGTGGGTCAAAATGCAGATATGGGATTTTGCATCCTAAAGCAAAGGACCAGTTGCTCCACTTGGCTAGGCATTCTATCAGTAAGTGTTGGCGAAACTCAACAGGATCATGGCAAAAGAGGCGGACAGAGCCTATCTCTAGTCGAAATCGTGCGATTGCTTGTTGACAATGTATTTTGTTGGCAATAATCCGACACCAAAACGATCGACATTCCGGTGCCAATGGTAAAAACCAAAACCGCTTCCATTCTGTATTGTTGAGCGGTTCTCTTAACATTTCTAAAATTTTCTCTTATTTAGTTGTTTCGATTTCTCGAAATTGATCAATTAATTTCTCTTTGATTCTCTAGGTCTATCTCTTCATTACTAAAAAATATACCATTTTTAATTTTGCGATATATCTCACTTTTTGATTCAATTAATATTACCATCAACTTGTAATTATTGACATTCCATACTCTCTGGTTGTGCGGCTAAGAGCTACTACCTGTTATAATTTTAAAGAACCTATCAATTGCTCTGCTTATTTGCTTTGATAACAGTAATTTCTTTATTTGTCATCAAACCAATCTCACTTCCCCATCATAAATTACATGAAATGGTAGAAATTGTCCATATGATACTTTCAAGATCTTTGGAAGAACTTTTATTATTTATTAGCTTAAATACCCTTCAAACATCTATTTTTTGTAAAACATTCTAATGATGATGTATTCCTACAGTTGATCCTGAGCTGATCAAAGGATACCATGCTACACAGAAAACCCTATACCAGTTCGTTTATTCCAATCGAGATTGCCATCGCGAATGTACGTTACACTTTGAACTTTAAATTGCTATACATATACTTGATAGCTTGAAAAACTACAAGTTGAATAAAGGATCCTAGCTTTTATGAAATAATTCGACTTGTGTCAACGATGAAGATGATAAGTATTTAATTCTCACATCAACAGCAATAAGACGATCAATCCTTTATATTAATTGATAAACTCAGCCTTAACTACTCTATTAATAAAAAAAGGGTTTTTTTTTTTCTTCAGACAAAGCAGGTTTCAATCTTCACATCAGTCGTTCTCGAGGTTAGCCTAAAAAAGAATGCTTGTCAAATCCATTGTTTTTACCTCGCGTGACACTTTGATTACAACCCCTGGATCTGTTTTTGCACAGGAAATGATTAACATTGGTTTAAAACCCACTGTGGTAACCAGTAACAAAAAAAGAAAAGAAAAGCGGGTGACATTATTTTAACTACCCCTACTAGAGTTAAAGCTAGGACGAAGTACTATGTGTATTATTTGAAGGATGTTATGGACATCTTGGATAAAAAAAGACTGAAGAAACTTTAGATTGTTATGGATAATTTCTCTGTTCATAAATCTGCAGTAGTTCGGAATTGCATCAAGAGGATATCAGTGGACATATCTTTCCGCGCATTCAATTCTTTTAAACTCGATTGAATTGACCAAAGGTTAAATTTGGTATGAAGAAGGAAGCCTTTGATAACGAAGATATTTTAACTCTCAAATTTATGTGATTATGTTTAAAAACAAGTTGAAAGACTCTAATAAAAGAAAAATGTTAGCTGACAAAATATTTTATTTTTCACCAATTCATAATTTACCAACAATTAAAATGTCTTTCCCAAATTCTGGGATTGAATATTTCTAAAATCTACTGAAATACAGTAGCACAAAAACTGAGTGTCACAAATGAATTTGCTCGGTACAGAAAAATAAAATAAACCAGACATCGGCTTTCTAAAGATGCGCAGAGTGATGAAGGGTAGGTTGTACAATAATAAAAAAATAAACGACTTATCTTCAGCTGTTGGATGTTACAATGAGCCAGATGATAAGCTAAAAAAGGAAAAATAAGCCATATTAGATATTTGATGAGGAAAAAATTTTTTCTTTTCTGTTATAAATCAGGGTAGTTTATTTTAATTATTTGTTGAACTTGAAAAATCTATAAAATGGGAAGACAACATGATATTATCTTTCTTTTTACTTTTGATTTCACACGATGATAGAGGAAAAAAAAGAAGATAAAGCTTTTGATGTGACAATTGAGCATGATATTGATTCAACAAATGTTTCATCTTTACGGAGAGTAGCTGAAGGCATTCCATTTGCTGCCTGGTTTATTCTTGTCAATGAATTTTGGTAAAATGAAGAAAGGTTCTTTTTTATGTAACTAATAATTTATTTTTATAGTGAAAGGTAATTATCAATACAACCTTTACCATAAATGTCGATTTATAATTCTCACGACTGTTCAACAGATTCGCATATTGCGGTGGATCAATCCCTTTTCAAAATTATGTGCAGGTAATAAGAATTCATCCCACTTGCTCCCCAACCTAACTTGTCTAATACAGTATGGTCCTGGAGATCCAACGCCCGGTAAATTAGATCGTGGGCAGTCTGTGGCTACCGCTTTACAAAATTTCTTTACATTCTTCTGTTACTTTACTCCAATGTTGGGTGCTATTGTGGCGGATCAATACGTGGGTCGTTACTGGACAATTATCATTTTCTCGACTGTTTACATGATCGGCTGGCTGATCCTTACTTGTACTGCTCTTCCTGTTTCCCTTGAACATGGTTCTGGTTTTCCAGGGTATGTTGTATCACTGGTTGTTATTGGCTGTAAATATCCGAAAGAACAAATGATTGATTACGTGCTCATTCATTTTTAACATGTAGTTGGTACAGGAGGTATTAAAGGTATTGTCTCTCCTTTATGTGCGGATCAATATAGAAGTACGGAAAATTACGTCAAGACGCTTGATAGTGGCGAACGTGTCATAGTGGATTATGATCTTAGTATTCAACACTTGTATAACTGGTAAAAGATAGAATCATTCGTTTTTGTTTTGTCTAACAATCTTTCAGGTTTTATTGGGCTATCAATGTCGGCGCTCTTTTAGGTGGCATCATATGTCCTTTGTTGGAATCACAAATCGATTTTTGGGTTGCATACTTGCTCCCAACTTGTATGTTTGCTGTTGCCATCATCGTCTTTATTTCTGGAACCAGATTTTACTATAGACCAAAGCCTACTGAATCAGTTATCATGAAAGCTTTTTCAGTTATCGGATTCGCTCGTAAGCAAGCAAAATTGCCTGAAAACAAGCAAGCTCGTAAAGAATGCAAAGATGTTTTGGATTTTGCAAAGAGAAACTCAGAAATTCCTAGTGCTAGTACATGGGATACTACCGCTCTTCAAAAAGCCAAATGGACCGATCGATTCGTTGATGAATTAAAGGAAGCTGTTATGGCATGCAAAATATTTATCCCACTTTCTATTTACTGGGTTTGCTATAATCAGCTCTCCAATAACTTGATCTCTCAAGCCGCTGTCATGGCCCGTCCATCCTCTTTGCCTAATGACATCATGAGCAACTTTGATCCGATTGCTCTTATCATCTTCATTCCTATTACTGATCTTCTATTTTATCCCTTCTTACGTAAGCACAAGATTAACTTTTATCCTCAAAAACGTATCACTGTCGGGTTCTTCCTTGGCGCTCTCTCCATGGTCTATGCTGCCATTGTCCAACACTATATTTACCTCGATGAACTATTCATCTCCTCTGGTGGCGAGACATCCAATGTGTCTGTGTTTATACAGATTCCTTGCTATGTTTTGATCGCTTTCTCTGAAATTTTCGCTTCCATCACTTCTATTGAATACGCATACACACATGCGCCTAAATCAATGAAATCTCTTGTGTCTGCTCTTTCCTTATGGCCCAACTGTGTCGCTGCTTTGATATCGCTTGCCATCTCACCTTCTGCTGAGGATCCTAACATGGTTTGGGTCTACACAGGTGTTGCCGTTGGCGCCTTTGTCTGTGGTTGTCTTTACTACTATCTTTTCGCGCATTATGATCGTATTGACGAAGAAGCACGTTTGAAAAAGATCACTGGCCCAGAAGAATTTGAGCCTAAGCCTGAAAGCGTTGCATAAAATACCATCCTTTTACTTCTTTCTTCTTTCGTAATACATGTATCATTTCTTTAATCAACTCTCAAGTTACTCGACAGATTTTTTATTACTTTCTGTTCTACATAAAAAATTAATCTCTGCTTAGCATGTATTTTGCATATCTGTATGGACCTTTCCTAGCTCAAATTTTAAAATGTTTATCAAGCTACGAATCATTATCAGTAAAAAAAATGGCCTTTGTTCAGTAACAAGGAATTTTTAGTTTCAGTAGAACGTTGCCAGGCTTCTTGCTATTTTTCCAAGTTGGGATAAAAGAATATTTATTTGGATCTTGCATTTATTATTGATTTTTACTCTTGTAGAAATATCAATTTGTACAATATACAATTTCATTGATATTGACTACTAAGCTAGTTGACTTAAAATACAATAACAACATTTTATTGAAAAAATTATCAGTAGTTTTTGCCAATGACTAAGTTAAATTTACATGTTTGCTCTACAATGAAGTTTATAGAATATTATTATTCAGTGATGGTGTAAAAAAATTATAGTTTAAAACAACATCAAATCTACCTTTGGCCTCTTGATATCAAAAGACATGCAGTGCCCTTTTGATATTATAAGTTGTAAAAAGCAGCTTTTTTATTTTTCATCGACTAACACTTGCCTACTATTGTTCAACTGAAACTTTAATGTCTCAACCTGTGAGCACCACTCTAGCTTTTCAGTCTATTATTTATCAAGTTAAAACTAGCAATGTAATTCACATATATACAAGCTATTTACCTCCAATTGCTCTAGTCTTGATTTAACTTCATTCAAGGTTTGTTGTAACCTTTTGGTCTCTGCTGAATCTCTTTCTACACTTGATGGTAATACTTGATTCACCTTTGGTTCACATTCAGTCAACTTAACTTTTAGTTTCTTTAAATTCTCCTCTCTTTGTCTACATGATTCATTAAGCAAATTGAAGCTGTTTTCATGCATGCTTACTTACAGCTGTTCCTCTTGGAGACGTCTATTTTCAGATTGGAGACTAGCTACCAACTCTTCCATACTCCACCATTTGGAGAGTAAACCTTTGATGTATCGCTTTTGCTCCTCCATATGACTTGTGTCTGCCTCCCAAAGTAGCATTTGTTGAGTCAATTGCTTCACCCGATGCTCATTTTCCGTTACTTTATTCAGCACAGGATCTAGTGTCTTTAGTTCATTTTCCAATTCAAATATCCTATGTAACATAATACAATTTATATGCTTTGCCTTTTATTTCACCAGTTTCTTACTGTTGCTTTGCAAGGTTCAATTGCTCTTTTTGCTCCTTCAATTCCTTTTTATACTCTTCCATCTGATACTCGATTTGTGTCATTTGATTTTGCCATTCTTTTCTTGCTTCTCTATATCCTCTTAGTTTCCCAGACTGCTCGTCTTCCCATTTTATATGCTTTTGTTTTGTTAAAGCTGATTCAGCTCTTAGTTTTTCTAGCGCAGATGTAGTCTGGTTCAGTTGTGCTCTCAGCATACGCGTTGTGTTGTACTAATAGAATAGTTGAGCATGTCATCATACACTAGAGTAGACCTCTGATGAAACTTACCAACTGTTGTCTTTCCGCTTCTACAGAGCTATCAAGCACATGTTCGCGATGCAAACGCCCAATATGTTGCAAGTGTTGTTGTTTAAGGAACAGTTCAAAATTTAACTCATTTCGTAACAGTAAGACTTCTCTTTTTAAGCCTGCCAAAAGTAATTTTGTTTCTGAAGATATTGCTTTATCGTTAACTTCAGTAGCAGTTTGCTGCTGGTCGAGCAAGCTAGTCGACTCTTGTTCTTTTATACCAACCGAATCCCATACATCATCACCTACAAGGACTTCAGCACCACTTTTAAGTGCTCTGTGCAAGTTCATGATACTTGAAGCCATCGCAGCCGGCTGTTTGTTATCTTCCTTTACTTCCTCTTTATCTACTCTTTCCTCCGTAAAAGATACTTCCGTTGTCACATCCTCTTTTCCTGATTCTTCTTGATCCTCCTTCCATAAACTCTCATCTAACAGATTTGTCTGTCGGTTGGTTTTTTTCCCATTGCTGAATGCTACACGAGAAGCAGCATTTGTAAGATCAAGGCCCATGATTTGAGCCATGACATCGGGTGGTTCCATCTTCATCCAGCGTGTTTTATCGGTCAGTTCTGAGTCTGTATCCATCAAAACCAAATTAGGATGCAGCATATGCCTTGTTACTTGAGTCTACCATACAACATTAGGAAAAAAGAACGTTGGTATAAAATTTAAAAAAAAACTTACAATAGTTCTTGACTTGAATGTTTCTTCATCAAATTCCTCTGGAATTATAAACTCTTTCTCTTTAAAGTAAGCATATGGTTTATACAAAAACTTGAGAAAATTACAGGGATAGAGTCCATATAATGAAGTAAAGAACGCGCCCGTTTGAGGATTGGATGGAGGAGCAGACAGTTTAGAAAAGGTATAATCTTCAAAGGGAAAACGTTATTACAATAAAATCATATAGTACTTTGGCCTTTAAACTTACCAACACAATCCCATCCATCCGTTATGTATGTAGGAGCATGATAGGATGCATCAATACTTTGCTTTTTTCTCAAATCCCGTAATTGATCCCAACAAATAGCTCTTGCAAAGATATAAAAAAGCTGTGGTAAAAAAGGTGGAAGTGAAGTACAGATTCGAGGTAGTAGCATTATTAGATTGGTTACGGAAGTAGCAATCAAAGTAGTTGAATTATCATACTAATAGTAAAATAAAAAGATTTAAAAAAATGCGATATTGACAAGTAATATAGTACCATAAGTGATTTAAGCATAGACTTAAATAATGGGGTATCAAGAATTTCATGCAAGTGAGTTCTCTGCAACATGTATGAATTAATTATCGAAAACCTTGCTACAAAAAAAAAAGAAAAAAAAAAAAAAAAAAACTTACTCTTCTTCTCATAAATTCACTCAGTAAATATACTATTTGCAGACGATGTTTACTGGATAAAAAGTATCCGTTGAGAAGCAAAAAAAATTGCTAAAGTTCGCGTATTAAGATCGATTCTTCAAAACAAACTTTTTCTTTTTACCTTTGTCTCTGAGGCACCAACAGTTAAAAGAATAGTGATCAAGTTTTTAGACCATTCATTTTGTTCAAGATCCAATAATGTCTGATGCAGTTTACCCGCCTCATCTTTCTGTCTTTCTTGCTGTTGTTTAGAAGAGCTAGAATCAAGATACATGTTGACAATCATATGAAAGTATGTACATTCGTCTTCTTGTTCAAGCTCTGCAATTAAACTATCTGCAATAAATAACCGTACTTCTTTTTTTATTTTATTGGTATACGAAGCAGTGTTTAAAACAGGTTGCAGTAATGGCCACCATTCCTCGAATATCCTTTGTGGACGTAAAACAGGCAAAAGCGCATGTATACACCGAAGCAAAATGTAATGTTGTGTCTGATAACGAAGCACTTCAGATTTGCTCGATATAACTGGTCCGTTGTTAACATTGACCGTAGACCAATACAAAGATAATAAATCCTGTGATAGTTTATCGACAACGGCTGAATCTATGCTTGGCAAACTACCTCCGTTTGCCACTGTCTGTTCATCCAAATATTGTTCAATGACATCACAAGCTGATTGTCCGTCTTGATCTACTGTTGAATTTCGAACTGCTTGTGTTATTGATTTTGTAATGTCTTTAAGCGTCACCATAAATATTCTGAAATAAAAAAATAATAAAAAAAAAAAAAAAAGTGAATAATATGAAATATTACAAAACAACATTAGAAACTTTTAATCTCATCAAATACAAAAATGGTAATATTTAGTTGCGTCTAACACTTTAAAAACTTACACACGCCTCTTGGCTTGTTTATTTTCCTCCTCTTTCACACTTTATAAAACTCATATATTTGTAAACTACTTAGACCCAACAAATTAAGCTTAACAATTTTAAAGCATGTACAATCATAAATACTTTGGATTATAAATAAAGTTACCATTATAAAACCTTTATATAAAAAGAGAATCCTATGTGATGACAGCTTATTATGTGTCTGAAAACGAAATAGAAACCAATTATAACCTTTTATCCTCAAATTTTAACTCTACCTTTGTGTCCCCGAAGAGAAGAGAATTATAGTCAAAGAATGAAAGAATTTAGTAGAGATTATTAAAGATAAAAGGTGTTTTCAAATCCCAATCCAGCGCATATTTAAAACAAATGCAAAAAAAGTTCATTTGAGCCTGCTGATAAATCACGTGCTTTTACAAAAATAAATTTTAGGAGAACGGTAAGAATATACTGAAGTGTTAGTCTCAGTTATCAAGACATAAACAAAATCAGAATAAAAGCGCTTACCTCCGAAAAGTAAAGAATTCATCGGTTGCAGCCTAATTCTGCTTCCTTTTCAGAAGAGAACGGCGAGAGTTTTGCTTACAATGTTGAAATAAGAGTGAGACGTCAGAAGTTAAAGTAGTCCTTTGTTTGGCAGAAGTCCCAAATTAGAAAGAATAAAGATAATGTTTATTAAATAAAAAGTTAAGGATATTTATACTTGTTATATCGGTTAGGAATATATATGGTAAATGATAAAAGATACACATGCTGTCTAAAGACCAGAGACTAAGATGATAGTCTTCAAAAGGAAATAGTCTTGGATGTCTAATTGGGTTTGAGAGCCGCAGTTGGCTTAGGAATAACTATACTCGCGATATCCAGGGGTCTAGTGGAAACAGTGTCCTCATTTACTTGTACGTACTTCTTCATTCTTGCTAGTTCTTGAGCATCAAACTGATCCGGCGAGAGAATATTAATGACCTTGAAGGGTCCTCGCCAGCTACGAGCTAGTTTTCCGGGGCGACCAGCAGCCGAATTATATTGAACTGGGGAAGTTGACTAAGACCACCCACGCTGAGACCAGGTTCTTGCCGTTGCTTGTTAAATTTTAGAGCATTGCTAGGCTTGTGTCTACGGATTTTCCAGGCGAACAATTGCTAGAGCTCGAGATAGATATTCTTGATTTCGATGTCGATATTCCTGGTGAGAGATACTTTTCACACCAAAATCGGGAGTAACTGAGGTATTTGCAGATAATAAAATGAGAAATAGAGAGGAAATAGTACTTGAAAACTAGTGAATGGGTCTCTATGTAATCTCTTTATTCGATTTCAAGACGAGAGAGAGAACCCATTTAATCAAACTACGCCTTTATATAGGAAATGAAATTATTCAAGGACCAAAGTGAGCTCAAGGTCAATTTTAGTATTGAGCTTGAACAATATAAGCATTGTATATGAGTTTTAGGGAATATGTAATAAGTAATATTATGTAGTCAGTACTTGTTATTTCTTATATAAGATCTGAGTAATCTCATACGAATAATAAGTATTCAATGAGGTAAATACGATATAAAAAGAATAAAAATTAAGACTTGAGTTAAGTATTGATATTAGATTCGCTTGTTGTAAGTGACCACTAGATCTTCTCAAGTAGATCAGGCTTGTTTGTAATAAGGCAACTTTGATAAGAGTTTTGAAAATGTTTACAATGAAGATAGTTGACTTCAAGGGACTTGTTATGCTTGTATTTTAAGAGTGTTATACCAAAAGATTCAGGGATA
The DNA here is from genome assembly GCA_024220505.1 of Rhizopus arrhizus. Lineage (NCBI taxonomy): Eukaryota > Fungi > Mucoromycota > Mucoromycetes > Mucorales > Rhizopodaceae > Rhizopus > Rhizopus arrhizus. The sequence continues at coordinate 33,827 of JAKZZE010000041.1, read as the reverse complement.
AAGATACTTGATTTATTGGATAAAATGTATTTAAAAAAAGTAAATTTAAGATATATAATTGAAGAGAAGTAATTGTTGTGCTCCAAAGATAATCATTGTATAGCAATCAAGTATTATTAGCAATTGATAGTGTGAGTATATGGAAATGTAGACTTATTAACATATATGAATATCTACCAAAATAGACAGGTGAATGAGGAGTAAGTGTGTATATTAAATTATGTAAAGATCTGCATAATAGTATATAGCATTTAGCCATCTGCATAATGCTGTGGGCATTTCGCCATCCGCATAGTACATATATTAACATCTATACTGTGAAAAGTATATAAACTCTGGGCATATATTATTAAATAAAGTCATAGATAATTTTGGGTCCTATTGAAATCTCCATTTTTATCTTTGTGAACAAAACAGTAATGATAAGAGAAGTTAAGAAAATGTCAAGAGAAGTGAAGTAAGATAAAAATAAAAACTTGTCTATTTTATAGACAAAGAAAAAAAAAATATTTGATTTTTGAAGTAAGGTTCTACTTTTGAAATAAAGTTCAAAAATTGAACAAGGTTCAAAATGGGGAACTCACTGTTGTATAATGGTAGAAGTGATCAAGAAAGAGGTAGAAACAAAGATCGAGAAACAGTTTGGATACTTTTTGAGACTGATCTTTATTTCAGTTTAAGTTTTTAAAGTAAAAATTATTCTAATTGAAGGCAGGTATTTATATCTTATTGAGTGAGTGGCTTGATATCTTCTATTGTAAGCGTTCTTCTAATATTCAAGTACTTTAGCAAGTGTCATCTATAATTATGATTATGAGAACTTTTCATTTGTTCTTTTGTATGTCTGTCATAGATTATCTTTTATTCTGGGAATTCCTCACTGATTTGAATAACGTTATTTTACGCGTTATTTCAATTATGTGAAAGATTAGCAATATTCCTGATATTGGATTGTGTTTAGGAAAGGGGAGTTTTAGGTAAAATGTAATATAGCAACAAAGATAAAGAAATACTGTTAGAACTTGGTATCTCTTTATTAAGTTAAGATAACTCTTGTTTTTCTACATGTAAAAAGTGAGAGTATTTACAGACATGATACGCATAAAGAATTAGGACAGATTTATAATCAATTTAACAGAATAGATAATTACTAATTCTAATTATTAGTTTAGCCTGTTCCTAGCTTGTATTGTCAATTATGCTATTGGGTCGTTTCAGATAATTCTGGACATAGGAGTCTTTAAGGAGGCAGTATGGATGAATATAAAGACCTTTAATTCGTGATTGGATATCATTGCTAACAATAATATCCCAGTCAGGATAAATGTTTTCATGACTAATGATGATCCGGTAAGTAATCGTCATTCCCTGTTCTACATGCTCATATTATCAATAAACTATATTACAACCATGTCATCTTATTTGACTATGTGAAGTTAATATGAATAAAGCTTAATATAAAAATCTAATCAAAGTATTTTATTGATCTGTGTTGGGAATAATGTTATAAATGATTCCAAGTTATGTACACATACTATTTGGGATCGTATCTGATTACTTTTACTAAAATAAAGTGACTATAATCTTATGTATTCTTAACAGATACCAGGGGACCTTGGTTGGCAATACCTGCTCTAGTGAACGACACTTGCGAAAAGCAAGCAAGCATTGCCTTCCAGTGATTACCGGCATGTTTCCTACGCCATATAAACTCCACTAACTTCCATGGCATCATCGATGCTGTGCGATGACGACTAGTCACTCCTCGTTTGATACCATTCCAGGTGCCTAGTAGCAGGCTGTTAGCATCGTCTAAGAATTCTATGATATACACAAGTACGTACCTTCTATAGTATTAGTACAAGCACCTGTCTTGGGATCACGGAACGTTTTTGAGTGATTGACCGTTTCAACTATCAAGTTTCGGCTTGGATCACTGTCAATCCCTTTATAGCCTTTCCAGCAATCTACCATAACATGCGAGCCTGTCATCAATGATTAGTTGCACTGATCATCTAGCATATACATATTCTAATCATTACCATCCTTTACGAATGTATCGATTATCAACTTCAAGGTATTTTGATTGCGGTTAGGCACCGTCAACAAGAGCACCTTACGCTCGGGCGTACGCTCTACACCCCCAACAACCCAAACACCATCTACCCTCTTCCCCTTATTGTACTTTCGCTTCCCAAACTTGCTTTCGTCTATTTCAACAATAATAGGCTGTCCATCACAGTTAACTCCACCTAAGTATGACTTGTTAATCACATACTCTCATGTAAACAAAGCATCACGTACCGACTTGAACATCTTCAATTCGAAGATCTGCCTCCATTACTTGGTATATGTCCTTAATAATGTTGCGGACAGTCGGTAGACTAAGACCAGTCATGGTAGATATTGTTCCGTTTGGAACTTGTAATAGAAAGAGGTACACTACTAATAGTGTTTGATGGATGATGGACTTGTGACCTTGGAAAAAGGAGCCACCCAGGTAAGAAATACGGCTACGACCACACGTACAGTTCCTTGAGCCACATCGCCAAAAGAATCCATCTCGGCTTGAATGGTTGAAGCGCATTTCAGAACCTTCTTTACACTTGCATGTAGAAAAAAAAGCACAATTTTCCTTCAAATAACTTATACCAGTTGCCTTTAGTTGCGTTTCCTTCCATTTAAAAACGAACTTACTTTATAGTACAGTCAGCCGTCATAGTTCTTTCGGCAATATAAGCAAGAGTTGGCATGTTGTTAGCAGCGTTGGAAGATATTAGATTTTGATGAAATGGATAAAAAGATGAAGGAAAGAAAAAAAAAAAGAAAAAAGCATCTCTTTTTATATTTTTTTACAAGCTTTGTTATTGTGATATTTGGTACTTATAGTATGAAAACAGTAAGAAGTCAATAGCTAACAACTACTATTTATTAAGTGAGAAAAAAAGGAGAGGAACTAATAATTTAGAATGAACCCTGGATTATATTGTCTGACTATTAATTGTATAGTCTGACGTAACTGGACTGAGATCAATAATAAGATAACAAATAAAGACATCATTAAATGACCAAACACGACATCACCCCCTACCAGTTGGTATCAACGTTTGGAAGTTGAATAGGAAGTGTTTGAACAGCTATAAATTTTTGTGTGACCTAATTTCTCTTAATGCGCTTGCTGTGCCTAAGATTACTATTTGCAGCCACGGTATTTTTTACGAAGCCTCCATAATGATCTATTCTTCGATCAGTGCTTTCTTGATTTTGGTGTAGTCTTCGCTTGGGATATCTGGATAAAGCGTTGCCATTACGTTTGGATTGGCTTTTCTTTGTTTCCTTTGTATTATGAGATTGTCTATTGTGCGACATGATTCCAGACTTTGACTGTTCATTCATACTTGTAGTCAATAATTTACTAGGGGTGTAGTCTGAGGGCAATTTTTGCTTTTTATTCTTTTCAGCCTCATTATTTTTCTTTTTATTACTTCACCCAGTTTGCGGCAATAAATGTTAATGGACTCGGGATCAGTAAATGCTTCAGCAGTTGACCAGCTATCATCGTCTTTACTGTAGTTTTTCCAGCGTACGAGATATTCTCTGTTTCTAGGTTCGCCTCTATGATTGATGATTGCCTCCATTTCGTACAATTCATCTTTTGGAATGACTTCATCCTGTGAAATGATCTTTAATTCTTCTGGAGAATAATTTCGAGACATGAGCGTTTCGTCAACATCACGAAGTATATAAGCACCACCTTGTACTTGACGTACAATACGATATAGACCTTTGTAAGCCGGGGAGAGACTATTGTACTGCTCTCTGTCACGCACCATTACGTACAGTGAGTTAAAAAACCGTTTCAGTGTTTTTCCTAAATATGGTTTTGCTACCATAACTACTGATATACTAAATAAAATGCTACATTTCATACATCATATGAAAGCACTAGTTCGGATGTATAATACAATGTAAAAATAGTATTGCTTTTTCAATATTTGCTCCCTAAAACTTATAAAATTGCTACAGTCGGTGCACTGAAACGGTTTTTTAACTCCATTAAAAAAACATAAATATCAATTACAATTATACAGACTTCATTTTTCATTTATGCAATACACATAAAGTTAGGGGAAGAGTATAATACTTTGCATTTATTAAAAAACAAGTATATAAACACGTTATTTTATTAATAGACGCGTAACAAATTTCATCCTTTTTCATTTTACATTTTCAACCCAATCTTTATTAAAAATGACTCGCTCCATTTCCCAAGATACTCAAAATGATTTGAAAGTGCTCTTAGAGTCTGATTTGTCTTATGAAGAGATTGCTAATCGCTTGACTCTCTCTAAAGCTACTGTTCATCGATATTGCAAAAAATGGAATATTCAAAGACCTGATAACACTGGCGGACGACCTCAGATCTTAACTGAAGCAAGCAAGTCCCTCATGAAGAGAATGGTAATCTTAGGACGATTGAAGTCAGGTGTTGAGGTCTTCGATTATTTTAAGGCCATTTATCCAAGGTTGACTTACAACACCACCCTAAACGCTTTAAAGAGCCTAGGATTTAAAGCCCGACCAAAAAGAAAGGTACCTCTTTTGTCAGCAAAACACAGGAAAGCACGCTTGGAATGGGCACTTGCTCACAGGTACTGGACTATTGACGACTGGGGAAAGGTTATCTTCTCTGACGAGTCGAAAATCAACGTTTGGGGCTCTGATGGAGTTGAATTCTATTGGAGTCTGCCTGGAAGCCCATTACAGCCTCATCATGTAATCCCAACCGTAAAACACGGCGGTGGAAGTGTTATGATGTGGGCTTGTATGACTTCTCATGGAGTTGGATATATCTGCGAGATATACGACGGCAGAATGACTGCATCCGATTACATCCATATCTTAAAAACCGAACTGGCAGATACCCTTGATTACTACCGATTAGGAGATGGTGATTTCATCTTTCAACACGATAACGATCCGAAACACACTGCCAAGATAACGACGACTTATCTTAAAGAAGAAGCAAAGTACCCAGTATTGCCTTGGCCTTCTCAATCGCCTGATCTGAACCCAATTGAGCACATGTGGCGACACTTAAAGTTGAAATTAGCTTTATATGAGCAAAGGGCAAGAGGTGCCCATGAACTATGAGAAAGAATGAAAATTGAATGGGAAACATTTGATAAAGATATTTGCTGTAAATATATTGATAGTATGCCGGCTAGAGTTCAAGCTGTAATAAAAGCTAAGGGTGGAAATACTATATATTAGTATTTTTTTACCTAGTTAAAAAACCGTTTCAGTCATCCCTTTTTTTGAAATGCCCACTGCTTAAGATGTAATTCATAGTTTAAGATGGGATGTACATTGCTTTGTTGCAAAAAAGCCATATAATAACATAATAAAAAAGAACACGTATACTCTAAATATTTCTTCCAAAAAAAGGATAAATGTGTGAGTTTCAGTAAAACTGAAACGGTTTTTTAACTCACTGTAACTTCCGTCTGGGAATGTGGACTGACGATTTTTTGCTGTCAGCTTTTTCTTTTTGCCTTTTGGTGTAAAGGTCGGTTCTATCCTGTATAGCAGGGAAGACAACTTGCGACATATAGTCTATTCTTTTCAACAACTCATCGTGTGGCATGCACTCTTTCTTTTTTAATTCACCAGCATCATCCCTGTATTCAATGAAGTCATTTACAGTGAGTTTTTTTTTTTTTTTTTTTTTTTTTTTTAAGGAGACAAAGCTCAAGTTTATTGATGTGACGATATAATCAAGTCACGATAATTGTTTTTGGGTTTTTCAATGTTAAAAGTATATGCAATAATATATATATTTTTTTTTGTAGGGTAAAATTTATTGAAGAATAAACTAAACAAATTTATAGTCCGAAAGCTGTCAAGATGGCAGACACCACCTGAGGGAACTCCAGACTGGAAGATTTTAATCGACCTCTGATTGCAATTTGGACAAATCTTTGAAAACATTAGCAAGGACAGCTGAAAAGTCAAATGATGTTTCGGAAAAACGAAAGCCCAGTGGGCGGACCATAACGACAGGATGGCGCAGGCGATTAACTGGAATTAAGTGTGGGATCTGTGCGTGTAATTGGTCTTTGGCAGTTGCAGTGAAAAAATGGCGAGTTTGACGGCACGCTGACTGAATGGTTGATCGAAGTATACATCCCAAATGTATTCCCATAGTGGATGTTTACAATGGCATGTTAACACAAAGTGGAGAGGATCTTCAACGGCAGATGAACAAAGAGGACAAAGAGGATCAGTGAATGATGTAGGAAGCAGACGATGCAGATTTTGCCGACAGGAGAGTTTGTTGTAGATAATTCGATACCAAACATCTCCGAATTTAAGAGGAACATCACCTTTCCAAAAGCGGGACCGTTGCTTTACGCTGATAGGCGGATCAAATATCGGTGATGGAACACACGGTGATAGTGCTTTCCGAAGATCTGAAGTACGAAATCTGGAGGAGAAAAGATCGGGCGGAAGGATACCATTCAAAAAGGACTAAAATCAACAGTACCCAAGGTTGAAATTGATGATAATGGGAGAGTAGGCGAAAAGTGGGACAAAAAGAATGGCTAGAGCCGTATTTTATGTTCGTCCAGTGATTTGAAGAACCTCGTGATATGAATACGAGAGGTATGCAGATCCCGCCTTTGTTTTCGATGAAAAAGTCCATCAAATGAATAAGCTTCGGATACCTGAATCTTGGGCCAATGAGGAACAGATAAACGAGCGAAAGCTGGAACCGGTTCGGATGGAGGCTGAGGCTCAGATGAGTGTGGTGCCATAAATGTGTATATCGAGGCCAACGGTAGCTCGAGGCAAGAAGCAGGAGAAAGTTTGACGTCTTGATATGAGCGTTGAAATGAATCCATTGTACGAAAGAAATTAGTAAAAACGTTCAGGTTATTATTCTGACCTAAAGGTCCCTTGCGACAATATGTGAATAGCAGTGGAAGCAGAGGATCGACAGCGTGAAAATGATGTTGAAGTGAATATGTGAGATACTGCACCTCCAAGGATACAGAGTCAGATTGATGTGAAAGGAGTAATGGACAAAGCCATTTCCACTGTAATACGAGTTGTTGTTTGTTTGGATCAAGCAATTTCAGGCCTCCGCATTGTCGGTCCGTGAGCAAAAGATCGTATTTGAACTTGGGTGTTTTGCCAAGTATTAAAATAAGAGACAAAAACTAAAAAAGACAATAGTTGTGAAACTAAAGATTATATATTGCTTTATTAATAAAAACATTTGAGGCTATTTATACTTTTTGGATATCTGGATCTTTACCGCTATTTCAATTGATCGGTTAAAAGAATAATGTGGGAAGGATGGGAAGATAAAGGAAAGATAGTAGATAATCAATAGCCGCTGTCTTCTTGACGAATCAAGGGACAATGAAGTAGATAAATTATTGATCTAACGATAATTATCGAATAAGGTTGAATTGAACTGCCGTTGTTGTAATCAGGTTCCGATATACAGTAGCGGACAAAACTGGTGCACAAAACTTTTTTCCGGCTTTTAACTACCAGTACTTGCTCATGTTAGCTGTGATAGCTATGAAACTATACCAGATAGAAGACATACTAAACCTTGCAACTTACGCGAAGTTCAATAATTGTATTGCTAAAAATGAGGGAGTAACAGGTTTTTTATTTATAAGAATACATATTTTTAAAAAAACCATAAAAATAGTTAAAACCTAAAAATTCGTATAATTGCCTCTTCGTTTGATAACAGCAGCAATCAGCTTTGGCATGCTTTCGTGGTATGGCTGAATATCAGTTTTAGTAAAAGAGTTCCACTCTTTATCAATTCTTTCCCAAAGATCATCTATACTTTTGGGTCTGGTATCGTATCGAGATAGCTTTGACTTTAACTGCCGCCAAACGTGCTCAATGGGATTTAAATTGGGACTTTGTGGCGGCCAATCTTTTAATACCGATATCCCATTATCAGATATCCATTTAGTGGTGTGCCTTGTGTTTAGGATAGGGGAGTTTTAGGTAAATATAATATAGCAATCAAAGATAAAGAAATACTGTTAGAACTTGGTATCTCTTTATTAAGTTAAGATAACTATTATTAAGATTCAAAAATAAATTCTACATGTAAAAAGTGAGAGTATTTATAGACATGATACGGATAAAGAATTAGGACAGATTTATAATCAATTTGACAGAATAGATGATTACTATTTCTAATTATTAGTTTAGCCTGTTCCTAGCTTGTATTGTCAATTATGCTATTGGGATGGTTTCAGATATAACTATTTAAGGAGACGGTACGGATGAATATAAAGACTTTTAGTTCCGTGATTGGATATCATTGTTAACAATAATATCTCAGTCAGGATAAATGTTTTCATGACTAATGATGATCCGGTAAGTAATCGTCATTCCTTATTCAACATGCTCATACTATCACTAAACTATATTACAACCATGTCATCTTATTTGACTATGTGAAGTTAATATGAATAAAGCTTAATATAAAAATCTAATCAAAGTATTTTATTGATCTGTGTTGGGAATAATGTTATAAATGATTCCAAGTTATGTCAACATATTATTCAGGATCATATCTGATTCCTTTTACTAAAATAAAGTGACTATAATCTTATGTATCCTTAACATTATCCTCCACCAGATTCAACAACACCTTGTTGATTCGGCATAAAAGTGAATAGGTATGCGTTATGAAATGTCTAATCAATTTGGTAGATCATTTTCATGCTAAATTGCGGGGTAATTTACCGTGACTATCTTTGTCCGTTTTTCTTTTCTTTTTTCTTTTTTTATTATTTTTTCTCCTTGTTAAGTCTTCTCTTTAACAATCTTTCTTCTCTGCTAAGATTTGTAGGAAGAGTTCTTTTCTTTGTCTCAACAGAATTTACTTTCTTCTCATCACTCACTTTAGGTGTGGAATTACTATTGGACTTATTATATTTGGAATTGGATGATGCTTTTTTCACAATTTGTTCAGCTCTCTCATGTTCCAACTTTTTCAATTCGTCTTGTTTATCCCAATATTTCTGTATGATAGTTGGGTCTGTGAAATCACCGGCCTTTTGCCATGTGTTGGCACGTTCACCATAACCAGCCCACTTTACCAAATACTCTCTATTGCCAGAAGGTCCACGATGATCTCTAATGTCTTCAAGCTCATAGTATTCATCTTCAATATTAGACTCATCTATATGCACTATTTTTAATTCAGATGGCGTATAGTTACGATGCATTAATTCATTCTGCTCATCTTTTAACTCATATGATCCTCCTTTGTTCCTTCGAACCACTGTATAAGGTCCTTCGTATAGTGGTGCAAGTTTCCCACTTCTACTATTCAGTCTAACCATTACATGTGTTCCATTGGGGATATTTACAAGTATATTTTTATCATTGTATCTCTTACTATACTCCTCATTAATTTTTTGGGTTCTTTCATTTATGGCAGGAAATATAACATTTTCCATGTAATTGACTCGTTCTTCAAGTTCTTTGATGGTCATTACATCTTTGGGGAGTGGATACTTTTCTTTATTTGTATAATCGTCAGGTAAGTTTACTCTGCGAGCATACATGAGTGAGAATGGAGAGCTTAGTGATTTATTTTTTATGTATCTGTTCATACAGAGTTGCACAATTGGAAGATAATGATCCCAATCTCTACTATTGGATTGTACCATCTTTCTCAATGTATTCAATGCAATTTTTACACTAGCTTCAGCACTTCCATTACCTTGTGGATGATACGCAGTAGAGTATCTACGATCTATTCCAAGGTTTTTTGATATACTTGTCATTAAAGCATTTCTGAATTCAGTTCCATTGTCACTTTGAATGATTCGTGGAAATCCATAATCTCCAAAGATTTTAATTAGCTCTTTTGCAATGGTATCTGATTGTTTGTTTTTTAATGCCCTGATTACAACGTATTTTGTACAAATGTCAGTGACTACTAATAAGAACAAGTAACCCTCATCCGTCACTGGAAGTGGTCCTGCAAGATCAATAGCTATATGATCAAACGGCCTATTAGCCATAACGTTAGTCAAAGGGTGATAGCCTCTCTTGCTAATGTTATGTTTCTGACATTCGGTACAGGAACTCACAATACTCTTTGCTTCATCATAAATATTAGTCCAATGCATGCCTCGACTATGAATGTCTCTGACTATTGCTTGGTATCCATAATGTCCAAAGGAATGTGTTTCTCTAAGTATAGCATCTCTCTCTTCTTCAGGAGGAGTCATGTAATCGGTACGTTCATTTTTAGTTTCTATCAATTTTGTAGCAAGAACATTAATAATTTTGTCTCTGCTATATTTCTTTCTTTTAGCAATAACTCTTTTCTTGTTACGGTTATCTAATTTGCTTGGCACATTATCCTCCACCAGTTTGTAGCTATCCTGTAAAGGTGGATACAAACGGCTTAACATGTCAGGAAGCTTATTCAATATACCAGGGATATGGACTACATCAAAATCAAAGTCAAGAAGTGTCTCAATCCAGCCGATCATCATCGGATTAGCAATTTTCTGGGTATGTAGATAAACTAAGGCTTTATGATCACTATAAACGGTAAAGTGTCTGCCCCATAAAAATTTCCTGAATTTGTTGAGTGCTAATACGATTGCATTCAGCTCTCTTTTAGTTGTACTCCAACGTCTTTGCGAAGGTGTCAACGAAGAGGAGATAAAACTGATATACTTGTCACGATCATGTTCGTCTTTTTGATAAAGAACTGCCGCAACACCATATAACGATGCATCTGTAGCCACATAGAACTTTTTATTTAAATTGGGATAATGCAAAATCATGTCTGACTGCAAGATCTTTTTTAAAGCATAAAAACTGTTTGTTTGCTCATCAGTCCACAACTCTTCCACATTGGCAGCATTACTCAATCTTGTGATTGGTTCAGCTACTCTGGAAATCATTGGGATGTATTCTCTAAAGTAGTTGATCAAACCCATAAATTGTTGGATTTGCTTATTACTTTTGTTAGGAAGTGGCCAATTTTCAACATTTGTTAGCTTTTTACGATCTACTTTAGTGCCTGTCGTGTTTACAACAAAGCCTAAAAGTCGAACTGATTGTTGAAACCATACACATTTTTCTGGATTTATTATTAAATTCACAGAGGTTAGCTTATCAATCACCAATTTCACATCTTTTGCATGCTGTTCATAACTATCACTAGCAATAATACAGTCATCAACAAAGTTTTGTACACAGTCAATCCCATCAAATAGGGTTGCTAAGCACTTTTGGAATTGGGAAGTCAGCATTTTTACTCCAAAACATCCTTTAATGAAAGAATATTGGGCATTGTTATGTGTGAAGGTTAATTTATGTACATCTTCAGATGCAACTTTGAATCGATGGTATGCATTAGACAAATCAAGTGTTGTAAACACCTTTTTACCAGCCAGGTTATCAAAGATATCTCTGATCAATGGAACAGGATAATTGAAAGTGGGAGGTAATATTTTATTCAACAGTCTCACATCCAGACACACCCGATGATTAACAATTTCACCAGCTTTATTTCTCTTAGGAACGAGAAGGAGTGGACTATTAAAAGATGTGTTGATTTTGGACTTGATAATGGTACCAGTCTCCAACCACTCTTTTATTTGCTTGTCTAATACTGGTCTTAAAGCGTGCGGAATTGGATATTGCCGTCTATAAGCCGTAGCGCCTTCTTTAGTGGGAAGGTGGATAATGGACTCAGGCATTGGACATGAAGATTCAATAGGAATGCTCTGGTTCTCATCAATGGCCTCTTTAATTATTTTGAAAAATTCTGCCCTTTGTCTGGGAGTACCAGCTGGCGAATTATCAGGCTCATATTTATTTTCACGATCAATATTGATATTTTCTAAAATTAGATTATCGTTGGCTGTAGTATCAGAGTGTGAATGTTCACCATCCAATTTAAATGCTACACCAGTTAAACCAATATTCATTTTAGGCAAGATATCAGTTCCAAGAAGAATATCAAATTCGAATTCTTTGTTAAACTTCATTACTTCTAATGAATGTTTAAACTGAATACCATTTGCATATTTAAATTGCAACGGATCAGTAATCCCAATACGAGAAATTTCATTATTATGAGACAAAAAATTATAGGAACCAGTAATTTTATTAACTTTATTGATTTTTAACTTTTTATTCAAAGAAATGATATCAATGAAACTTGCATCGCTTCCAGTATCAATCAAACCAATAAGCTTTACGTTCTCTATAAAGATGGGAGTCAATAAGTTAAATGCACTGTTATCACTACATGCTTTATCCTTGTTTTTACTTGGATACTTACAATCGTAACTCAAGTCTTCCATCATCGCCTCAACTTCGGCAGTGGCCTTGTCAATTTGACTGTCTTCTTGTTTCTCTATCTTGGAAACAGCAAGAACTCTTCTAGGCTCATCTTTTTTGCATACATGGCCTTTAAACCATGGTTGATGGCACTTGTAACAATTATTTTCTTTTTTCTCCGTGCTCTTCTCAGCTCTATTCTTCAGGCTGTAACAATCATTGGAATTATGAGTGTTATTTTTTCCATGATGGGAACAAAAGAAAGATTTGGCCAACTTGTTTGCCTTGATAGGCTTGCTGATGCGATGCTTGCTTGCAAGCCCATGACCTACACCTTCTTGCTTCTTTACCCGATTTGCACCAGGAATCATAGCAGTGGCTTCAGCATACAGACTGTTATCGTCACCAAGGACATCACGTCCCACTTGCGATAAGTACTCGACCGTCCAATTGTGGGGTCTGCTTCGTTTTCCTTCTACTCTTGTCACAGTCATACGGATGATTGTTTGGACAGGTAGCGTCAACGATGCCAAAAAACGATCAGCGATACGTGGATCATCCTTAGGAAGTCCCGCATAGAAAACAGCTTGCAGAAATTTCTTAGAATAATCACTAATAGATTCCTTGCTGCTCATCGTCATTGTAAAAACCAAGTCATTGTAATAGCTACTTGACATGCTTGATCCATGATGATCTACGAATGCTTGTCTTGCTTCGGACCAGTTACGACATCTTTTGAGCTCGGTCTCTACCCAGGCATTGTCACTGTAAGGTAAGCAAAGTGGCAAAAACTTCTTCCAAACATGCTCAACACTCTGATATGAGGAACCCTCAATGATGTTTTCAAATTTTGTCAAGAAGTGCTCCACAGATTCAAAAACCTCTTCATTTGGAAAGGGCCTAAGGACACTGGTAGCCAACTGAAATTTAGGCAAATCCCTATGAGACAAGGAAAGCCCAGCAGAAACCGCATTGCTACCTCCAGTGGGGTTTTGATGCATGTCAAGTTTCTTGAAAAAGGATTGACATTCTAACATTGCTGCAATTCTGCGCTTTGTTTTGTCTATTCCTTGAAGTGCTTCATCAATGGCTGCATCATCACCTGAAGCCCTTACATGACAAAACATCTTCAACTGCTCATCCATCTCACTGCGCAGTTGCGTAAGATTAATGGCAACGTTGTCCTCCTTCGTATTTGTCACCATAGAAGAAGGTACAAAACCAGAAACAGAGTCAACAACCATAGCTGAATCATCTTGAATAGACATACCAGCAGAAGACAAGGAAGACCCTTCATTGAAGTCTTGTGAATAGTCATTGGAACCACTTGCTGCGCCCATAGAATTAGTTTCAGCAGTATTAACACCAGAGTTTTCAACAGTAGAATTCATTTGCAAGTAATTAACAGTAAAAAATGTTTAGGATAGGGGAGTTTTAGGTAAATATAATATAGCAATCAAAGATAAAGAAATACTGTTAGAACTTGGTATCTCTTTATTAAGTTAAGATAACTATTATTAAGATTCAAAAATAAATTCTACATGTAAAAAGTGAGAGTATTTATAGACATGATACGGATAAAGAATTAGGACAGATTTATAATCAATTTGACAGAATAGATGATTACTATTTCTAATTATTAGTTTAGCCTGTTCCTAGCTTGTATTGTCAATTATGCTATTGGGATGGTTTCAGATATAACTATTTAAGGAGACGGTACGGATGAATATAAAGACTTTTAGTTCCGTGATTGGATATCATTGTTAACAATAATATCTCAGTCAGGATAAATGTTTTCATGACTAATGATGATCCGGTAAGTAATCGTCATTCCTTATTCAACATGCTCATACTATCACTAAACTATATTACAACCATGTCATCTTATTTGACTATGTGAAGTTAATATGAATAAAGCTTAATATAAAAATCTAATCAAAGTATTTTATTGATCTGTGTTGGGAATAATGTTATAAATGATTCCAAGTTATGTCAACATATTATTCAGGATCATATCTGATTCCTTTTACTAAAATAAAGTGACTATAATCTTATGTATCCTTAACACCTTGACTTGTGTTTTGGGTCATTGTCATGCTCAGACAAGACATCACGATGTTTCAGACCGTAATATGCTAGGCTATCTCGGTACGTAGTGGACAAAATATACATGTAGACTTGTGAGTCCATTGCACCATCGTATACTCGACAAGCATATTCAGGTCCTCGAGATGTAATACAGCCCCAAAGCATAATAGAGCCTCCACCGTGCTTCATTATTTGATCAGCATGAAAAGATCGCCAAGGTTTCTCGACTTGCTTCCAATAGTAGCGTATACCATCGGCACCCCAAACATTGACCTTTGTTTCATCACTGAAGACCACAGACTTCCAGTCCTCCACAGTCCATGATGCTTTGTCACGACACCATTTTATTCGCTTTTTCTGGTTTGTATAGCTGATGAAAGGCTTGTGTTTCGTAATTCCAGTCTTGAAAACTAGCTTTCGAAGAAGCCTTATGACCGACCGTTTGCTAATATTGTAACCTAAGGATCTCAAAAAGAGCTGAGCATCGGAAGCTGTGCCTAAGAGACCTTGTCGAAACTTTAGGCGGATGATTGCACTAGTTATTTTGCTGACTACAAGCGGTCGACCACCACGGTCATGAGTTTTCATGTTCTTTTCTTCCTTCCTTATCCTGTTAATCGTCCATTTAGAGACTCCCGTTGTTCTAGAAATATCCATTGTCGTGCGACCTAAGCGTATTCCAGATTTCACAGCTTCTTTTTTGCCGTAGCTAATTTATTTGGTCATAGAGTGCTGGTACTTTGTTATAATGAATAGGGTAAAAGCAAGAAGTGAGATTCAATGAGAAATGCAAATTAAGCAAGGGTTTATATATTTTTTAAAAGCCATCGGAATGCACTAGTGTATTATGAAATTTTACTGTGAACTACAAAGAAATGTATAAATTCGAAAGAAGAATAAACAAGTACTACATTTTTGGCGAAAATTGAAATATTCGAAAAATCACTAAAAATGACCTTATGCCTGAAGGATGCCCGGCATAGGTCCGCTTTACATAGCATAATGTATAATTTAGACTGTCTTTCAAATGGTATGCGCCACAAAAGTCACAAGCATATAGCGGAGATGCAATGATGATTTTAATTTTTGTGCACCAGTTTTGTCCGCTACTGTACAGTAGGTGGAAAAATGGTCCGGATGTTTTTAAATTATTCACAAATATCGCTTTAGCTTTACCAAATCTCAATCAAATTGAACAAAACAAACATTATTTTGAAGAGAAAACATTACTTTATTTTTAGTAAGAATATGATATGTCGCACAAAAGTTCAAAGGGAGATACAAAAGATCAAATATTTCAGCAACATCCGGACCATTTTTCAGGGTGCTCCATAATATCTGCTAGTAGTCCGTATATCCCCCTTTTGCTTGAATAACAACTTTGATTCTATCCGGCATACTGTCTATATACTTTCTACAATTATCCTTTGTAAATATCGCCCATTGTTCTTCGATTCGATCCCATAGTTCATGTACGCCTTTAGCTCTGGTTTCCTACGCACTTAACCTTAGCCTCAGGTGATGCCAAATGTGTTCAATATGGTTTAGATCAGGGCTCTGAGTTGGCCAACTGTAAATAGACTTGTTGTCGAAGTTGTTTTCTTCAAACCAAGCTTTTGCGACCTTCGACGTAAGTTTCGGATCGTTATCCTGCTGGAAGTAGATGTTTTTAGGGTCATAATTGTAGCAATTTAGGGTGTCCATTAGCGTTGTGTCCAATGTATGTACATAATCCTCTTTCTCCATTGTTCCATCATAGATACGACAAGCATACCTAGGATCATTGTATATAATACAGCCCTACATCATAACGCTGCCTCCACCTCCTTTTACTGTTAAGTTAAGATGGTGGAATCGAAGCTTATCATCTACTCTCTTCCAGTAGTATTTCACACCGTCTGATCCCCAAACGTTCACCTTAGTCTCGTCAGAGAATACCATACGACGCCAATCATCTTTTGTCCAATCCTTGTGGGCGTTGGCCCATGCAAGTCGCTTTTTCATATGAATAGCCTTTAAAAACGGCTTGCGCTTCTTAATACAGGCCTGGAATCCCATCGATTTTAAAAGTTTTAAGCAAGCAGAGTAGCCAATTGCGCATCCAACGTCACATAAATATCGTTGTACATCCTTCCCCGTCTTTAATTTACCTGTTATGACTGACCGTCTGATGTAGGACTTGGTTGTAGCAGTAATTTCGGACTTGCGGCCTGATTTAAGGGGCCCCATATTAAGAAACCGCCTTCGCTTATAGTCGCTGATGGTGCTTTTCTTGACTCCAGGCACTCGTTTTATGATGGATGAGCAAGAATGACCAGATTTGAGTAAAGGCTTGTTATTATCTTGTACATCCAAAGGCAAAGAGCGAACCATATTTGTATAAAACAGCAATAATAACGAAACAAGAAGAAGACGTGCTAAATCAGCAAAAAAAAGTAGATATTTGTATTTTTTTTTTATTATTAATACGAAACCAATGTATTATTAATCATCTGAGACAAAAGTGACGGCTTCTGAGTCAACAGCATTGAATAATCTGGGTAATTAAAGTTCTATAGGGCACCCTGAAAAATGGTCCGGATGTTGCTGAAATATTTGATCTTTTGTATCTCCCTTTGAACTTTTGTGCGACGTATCATATTCTTACTAAAAATAAAGTAATGTTTTCTCTTCAAAATAATGTTTGTTTCGTTCAATTTGACTGAGATTTGGTAAAGCTAAAGCGATATTTGTGAATAATTTAAAAACATCCGGACCATTTTTCCACCTACTGTATATATAATAATAATAATTTTTTTTTTTTTTTTGACTTTTTTCATTTTTTTTTTGACCTTTTTCACTTTTTGACTTTTTTCACTTTTCGACTTCTTTCACTTTTGCTTCGTGTAACCTCTTTACTGCTGTAACTTGTTAGTACTTGGGATTTGGATTGTGTTAAAGTGTTGTAGATTTGTTTAATTTGAAGTTTGAAGCCTTGAATGACTTGAGTTTGATTAACTTGATTGAACGTTTAACAGTTCTTTTGATATAGTAATTTGGTTTTAAGTAGTGACCACCAGATCTTTATAGATCAATAAGGTTAGGAGTAAGATTGTTTAATAAAAGATAAAAATAAAAGGGATCTTTCTTGATTCGTGATAATTCAGGTATCAGATCAGAAAGAATAAGTAAAAATAAAAAGAAAAGAAAAGGTGTTTGTGACCCAATAAGAAACAATTGCTTTTAAGCGCAAGAAGATTTTGTTTATTGAATGTGAATTGGATTCAAATTGGATGTCTGTATTTTGGTTAAAAATATTCATCTTATTTATATAAAAAAAGGTGTGGTGTAATAAATTTTTACTAGTTCGCTTGAGTGTGTTGAGTTGAGGTTTAAATAAACAGATTTAAGTTGTAATTGGTATAATAATTGCTTTTATATGAGTTGGATTGGCTTGATTCGCTTGTTATAGTGACCACCAGATCTTATAAAGTAGATCAAACTGTTTTAGTTAAGGTAGAATAAAAATAAAAAGATAAAGTAAAATAAAAAAGGGGATTTACAATGAAGTATAATAGCTTCAAGGGACTTCTTGTTCTTGATGTTAAATAAAATAAGAGATAGTTTGCCTCTTTAAAAGAATATTTATTTGATAAAAAGAAAAAGTAAAAATAAAATAAGAGAGAAGTTAGGAAGTTAGAAGTGAAGTTAGAAGTTAGAAGTGAAGTCCTATTTTTTGAGATTATTATGTGAGGTTATTTATATGTTTTTGGGTTTTATGATTTTGTTCTGTTTTTGGTATTTTGAATGGTTGTTATAACATAAGAGGCGGTTGTTGTATAGTGTAAGGTGGTTGTTGTAAACTGCAAGGCGTTCGTTATAAACTGCAACGATTTAAATTCCGACGTTTCATTCCTGTTTGTTACAATGTCGCTGGACATCAATGTTGCTGGACATCAAAATTGGTTCTTGTGATCATCATTGTTCTCAGGATCCAAAATTTCATCATTTGTGCTACACTGCCTACTGTTATTTTTCTTGGAGTAGTAAAGGTTGTTATTAATAAAGAGAGTTTTCTTGAGTTTTTACAAGTTTAGTTGCTTGATGTGACCACCAGATCTTTTAAGTAAGATCAAATATAAGATAAAAGATAAAGATAAAAATAAAGGGAACAGGGACTTTTATAACTAAAGATTGCCTGTTTGTGTAAATGAAAAGATAAAAAGAATTGAACTTGAGTTCTTTATTCAAAAAAAAACTGAATTGAATTGACTTCAACAAGAGAAGGTATTTATATTGTTTCTTTGTTTGTGCTTTTGACCTTTTTCACAAAAATGAAAGTTTTCATTTGACCGACAATTTTCGATCTAGCGACTAAAGTCGCTATTTTGAAAATTTTCGGCTTGATCGGGTGTTACATTGTTACTTTCTTCTTGGTTACAGATGCCCGTACCAGTAGAAGAATCGTCCTCGATTCTTGTCCAGGAGTCGACTTGCTTTACTTTGATGGACAGAGCGCGATAAAAGCTATAGCCAGGTACAAAAGTCTTCAAGAGAGTTTGCTTAGCTGCTAAGTACAATCCAACATCTTGCGCGTTTGGCTTAGGCTGGTTCAAACGAAAATGAGCCCAGTGACAGACATTAGTGGCAAAAAGATCACACAAGGAGTCTCTTAATTCTTCTAGACGTTCAATTTCTTGTAATGCGTGAACATATTGTTCATATTGATGCCGAATAAGGTTTTCAAGTTGAACCAAGATCTCTTGATTATCTTGTTCCTCCCAGTCACATTGTTCGTTCGTTGCATTTCCATTCTGAATAACACAATTGGCACCATTATTATAAGTAACTTGTTCATTTATGAGCTTGTCTAAGGAAACTATATCTTCCATGAGATATTTAGCGTATTCCTCACGGGTAACTGATTCTCCTTCGATCTCATATACAGGATTTTGAGGGCCAACATCACAGGATTCCCATTGTCGCAAGAAGTCATTAGCTGCAACCATGGCAACATCATAACCCTGTTGCAAGTAGAGCTGCAATAGGTAAGTTTCAACGTTCACTGAAAAAGAGTCATTTCCAGTGTTGTTTTGGATAGCCATTGTAAAAAAAATTTTTTTTTCTTTGAGGATTTGTGAATAATTTGTTCGATATTTATAGTTTTGGTTTGGTTTTTGTTTAATATTGTTTTGGTGTGGATGTTATGCGTTCTTGTGATTATAATCTTTGTAGTTGCTTCATCTTACTGAAGGAGTTCAAATGTTTCATCATCCAGGTTTGTAATGATTTGTCGTTGGTTTTCTTGGCACCATTGTACCTTGGGAAGCAGGTAAGGTTTCATTCTGTTTCCGTGTACCCTTCTTAATTTGGTATCTTCTGGATTCATACTTTTGATATGATACGTGCCTTTGCCTAATATGTGTTGTACGACATAAGGCCCTTCCCATTTATCTTGTAACTTTGCCGACCAAGATGTGGACAAGTAATCTCTGTAAATGAAAACTAAATCTCCTAGTCTGAACGGTGGTTTGAGTTCTTTACGCTCATCCAATATCTTGTTTTCGATTTGCTTCCTTTGAGTTTCTTGCGCTCTGTTGATATTTTGTACTGCTGTTTCTCTTATCTGGTTGAGATTATATATTTGGTGGATTGTCCTATGTTTGAGTATGGCGTCAAATTTGGGTGAATTTCGTTCGTAAATGTGATGATCTAAATCAAATGGTGTCTTCGGTTCATAGCCGTATAATAAGAAAAAGGGTGTTTGCTGAGTTGATGCTTGTTTAATTGTTCGATAAGCAAAGAGTGCTGCTGGTAGATACGCATCCCAGTCTTCTTTTTCTTCTTTGCTTCGTTTCTGTAATATTTGTCCTAATGTTCTGTTGAATCGTTCTATTAACCCGTTACTTTGTGGGTTGTAAGGTGTAGTCGTCTTGTGAATAATTGTATATGTTTTGCACACTTCCTGTAACAGTTTGCTAAGGAACGGCTTGCCATTATCGGAAACTATAATAGTGGGACATCCATGTCTACATATGATCTCTTCGTACAAAAATAGAGATATTTCAGAGGCGGTTTGAAAGCGTATGGGTCTCGCTTCTACATACAGTAGCGGACAAAACTGGTGCACAAAACTTTTTTTCAGCTTTTAACTACCATTACCTGCTCATGGTAGTTGCAATAGTCATGAAACTGTACTAGAAGGAGGATATACTAGTCATTGTAATTTATGTATGTTCTAAGCATGACATTGTTAAAACTGAGCGATAAGCGTGCTTTAAATTTATAAAATTTTATATTTTCTAAAAACCGCAAAAGTGGCTAAGACCTTAGAATTTATATAATCATCTCATCTCTTGATATCATCGGATGTTCTTCTTTGCATATGCTAATAATATGCGTGTATATCATTTTCAGTAAAAGAACCCGGCTCTTTAACTATTCTTTTCCAAAGATCATCGACCCTTTTTGATCTAGTGTCGTATCATCATACCTTTGCCATCAATTGCCACCTGGCATGCTTAAGCGGACTTAGGCCGGGATTAGTGGCGGCTAAACTTGTAGCACAGAAGCGCTGTTATCAAATATTGAGTTTGTGACATGCGTCGACTTGTGCCTTGTGTCATTGTCATACTGAAACGAGAGATTACGACGTTTTAGACCACTATACGCTAGGCTTTTGTGGTATGAAGTAAGCGAAATATATGTGTATATTTATGAGTTCATTATACCATCGTATACCTGACACACATATTCTGGTCCTCAATATCTAATACAGCCTTAAAACATAACGGAGCAGCCAGCATGCTTCATTGTTTGATCACCGTGAAAAAATCGCTAAGGTTGCTTGACTTGCTTTCAATATTAGTGTATACTATCTGCATCCATAATGTTCATATTTGTTTCATTTCTAAAGATAGCAGACTTCCAGCCCTCTATAGTATACAATGGCTTGTCGTGATACCACATTCATCGCTTTTTCCGACTTATACAGCTGATGAAATTCTTCGATTCCTTACTTCCAGACTCAAAATCTAGCTTCCTACTGTGCCTTTAGACTGACAGTCTGCTAACACTGTATCTTAAGGTCCTCAAAATGTGCTGAGCATCAGAAACTGTGTGTAGCGGACCTTGTCCAAGCTCTAGGTTGATGACTGAACTAATAACTTTTCAGGCTAATAGCGGAATACCTTCATGATCACAAGACATTAAGTTTCTTTCTTCCCCCTTTCTCCTGTTGATTGTCCATTTAGAGATTCTTGTTATTCTAGAAATATCTGTTGTCGTACGAACTAAGTGTATTCGAGATCTCAGAGTTTCGTTTTTACAGTTGCTTATTTTCTTAAACATATAAGGCTAGTACTTTGTTATAGTGAATAGGGTAAAAACAAAAGGGGGGGCTCAATGGGAAATACAAAATAAGTACAGTTTTATATATTTTTTATGAGCTACTAGAATTTACTAATCTGCTGTGAAATCTGAAAGCAAACGGGAGAGATTTGGGGAAAATTGAAAGAAGGCTAGACAAGCACTACATTTTTGGCGAAAATTGAAATATGCAAAAAATCACTAAAAATGACCTTATGCCTGAGGGATGTCCGGCACAGTTCCGGTTTACATAACGTAATGTATATTTTAGACTGTCTTTCAGATGGTATATACCACAAAAGTCGCAGACATATGGCGGAGATACAATGTTGATTTTAATTTTTGTGCACCAGTTTTGTCCGCTACTGTATTTCGTAAGGTAGTCAATTGCTGCAATAATGTATCGGTATCCAGTCCTTGACGCTTGGACGTGCTTAATATCTAAGGCTATTCGATCAAACGGTTTTGTGGATACTGCTACTGGATACAGCTCTTCGTTCAGTAATTTCTTTCCATACTTCTGGCATCTATGGCACTTCGTCACATATTCCATGATATCTTTAGTCATATTATCCCAGTAATAACGTGACGCTATCTTGTGTAGGGTATTATTATATGCTAAATGTTCTCCAAGTGGGTGTTGATGAAAAGAATACATGATTTCTTCTGCTTCTTTTTTGTTTAAAACCTTCCGTATGATACCATTTTCTGTATTGTATCTATACAATGTATCTCGATAGATTGTGAACTTGGACGCTTCTTTCTGTAAATATTTGGCTTGTTTCATTGTAATGTCTTCGGGAAGTTTCAAGTCTTGTAAATATTGTTTCAGTATGTTTATTTGTCCTTGTTCCATTTTGGTGAATAAAGTAGTACGATGTTTGTTTTTGTGAGATGGGTATTTCCAAAGTTAATATCCGAAATTTTTCGATTTGAGTTTTTGTTTCAGGTTTGATGTATGCTGTGATTCCAGTGTATATTGTGAAATTGCTAAATTTGTAATACTGAGAATATTGTGTTGTTGGGGAATATGATATTGCTGGGCCGACCTCCTCCTCTTTTGGTTTTTTTTTTTTTTTTTTTTTTTTTTTTTGATGTTTTTGTGATTGTTTTCTAGATTATGTTTCAACTACCCTCCCATCCTCCATGTAGTGAATAAGTATATAATAGTATGATAATATATTCTAGTATGTTGTTTAATATCCAAGCCTTGATAAGAAGTCTGCACTTTCATTCACTCGACCAGGTCGATATTTGATATCAAATTCGTATTCGGATAATATGACAATCCATCGTGCTATAATTCCAGTTGGGTTTGGTGTTTTGAGTAATCCTGTTAGCGCTGAATGGTCTGTAATAATCATGAACTTCTTTCCAAGTAAGTAAGGCCTGAATAACTTTACTGCCCAAACAACGGCTAAACATTCCAATTTGGTTGGGGCGTAGTTTGTTTCATTTGGCTTGAGTCCTCGACTTGCAAATACAATTGGATGCTCTTTACCATCATCATCTAATTGGGTTAGAACACAACCTAGTCCTTGTTTTGACGCATCGGTCACCAAGATGAACTCTTTGTTGAAATCTGGTCTAGCTAGTACAGGTGCAGTGGTCAATAGTTGTTTGAGTTTTTCAAAGGATTCGGTTGTTGTTGAGGTCCACGGAATCTTTTTCTTTGTTTTTGTTTGATCATGAAGCGGTCTGGCTATTGCAGCAAAGTCTCTTATGAAGCGTCGATAGTACGAAGCAATTCCTAAGAAAGACCTGACTTGTGTGGTTGTGGTTGGTCGTGGGTATTCAACTATCTTTTTGACTTTTTCTGGATCAGTGTGGATCCCTTCTTTAGTAACGACATAACCGAGGAATTTCAAATGATCTTTAAAGAAATGGCATTTTTCTGGATTGAGTTTGAGATTTGCGATCTCGATGCATTGAAATACTAGTTCAAGATGTTGAAGGTGTTCTTGCTCGTTGTTTGAGTATACGTTGAGATCATCTATATAAGCCACTAGACATTTGTTGATTAAGGGCCTGAAGCATAGATCTATCAATCTGATGTATCCATCATTCATAACTCGATATGAAAACAGTATTAATAAGCTACATGTAAAATATATCCAATAGATAGACTACAGGTTAATTCGGATAAATCTTCATTAAGAATAAGATGCTGCGTAATTGCACGGTTAAATTATATTAAATCCAGGGACTAAATCACAGTCAATCGCAGTCAATCATATACGAGTATTCTATGGATAAATGCTTATGATGACAAAGATAACAATGGAAGAACACGTAACCATTATCTATTTGTCATCAGTTATATCATACTCATTAATTATTAATCCATGACATGAAATATTATCCGTGTATGAAAAGTATAAATAGAGTATCATTTTCTTATTAAATAAAGCAACCTCTTTATCGAGTCTCGTCCTCTCTTGTTCCTTTCTATTCTTGGATAAATCACAATCTTTGAAAGGTAGCTGGAGAGTTTACTAGACCCATTGGTAGCATATTATAGTGGTATGTGCCGTATTTCGTGGTAAAAGCGGTGAGTTCTTTACTTGATTCCTCTAAGGGTACTTGATGGAAGCCAGCTCGCATATCCAGAGCAGAAAACACTTTAGCCTTTCCTAATGCGTCTAATAAATCGTCAATCCTTGGTAATGGGTACGCATCCTTTTTAGTTATGGCGTTTAATTTTCTATAGTCCATCACCATACGATATTCTCCATTCTTCTTCTTTACCAGAATGATTGGTGCTGCCCATGGACTATTTGAGGGGGTGATGACGCCTAATTTACAGTATTTTTCCAATTCCTTTTTAAGATATTCTGCTTCTATTGGACTTATTCTGTATGGTCTATGGCTAATAGGCATAGCATCTTTGTCTATTATTATCTTGTGCTTGATAAGTTCGGTATGTCCAATGATGTCGTTGTTCCAGTCAAATATGTGCTCATATTTACAAAGTAAAGTTCGCAGTTTTCTTTTCATTTCTAACGGTAAATCTCCAATTTCCATTTTGTTCAGTTTACCAGAGTCGAGTAAAGGCTGATTATCGTCATTTATAACTTCTTTGTTGCTTATCTCTAGTGTACACATTTCAAGATCGGCTCGTAGGTTATATGATGATACGATAACATCTCCATTTAGATTGAACTTTTCCAATATTCCTAGTTCTTCTTCTGGCTTTATAACGATCTCAGAGTTGGTTCGGTTGAAGAATCGTATTTCTATAGTTCGCTTGTTTACAATAAATGATGAACACGCATCGAAAATTCCACTTGATGATTTGAGTAAATGATGCAACGTATCAAAATGATAAAACCATTCGGTGGATCCTTTTTCTGGTTTTTCCAAAGTAAGTGTTATTGATGAGTTAGGTGGTATGGTTAATCCAGTACTAGAGGCTTGAATTACATGGGTTTCCTTGAATCTGGTGATAGTAACTTCTTTCTTTTCTTCATTTTCTAAGACCAATAGAGAATCGTCTTCATCTTCACTATCATCATTGTCTATTTCATTATCGTCTTCTGATGATTCTTCGTCACTTTCTTCATCCTCATCATCTTCAGAGGTATCAATCTCTTCTGTCATTGGTTTTGCTGGTGATGAGTTCGTAAGGCTAACTGGATGTTGATAATTCTGTTGGTAGCTGAGCATCTTTGGTAGTGGCGCGCCTTTCCTTATATATATTATCTCAATTTCTGCCTTCTTATTCTTGTACGTGACCTTGAGGGTTGAACTATTGAAATCTATCTTAGCTTTTGCACGACTAAGCCAGTTATTTCCTATAATGAGAGGCGTTGGGCAGGTTGGCAAAACTTCTACAGTACATGGTATTATTAATCCTTCTTTGACTTCAATGGGTACATCATATATTAATCCAAGTGCAGGCTGTTTTGATCCATTTCCTAATGTAAAAATGCTTTCCGATGCTGCGTCGATTTCTAAATTTAATGCATCCGCAAGTGCTTTTGACATACAAGTTTTAGCTGCTCCACAGTCGATTAAAGCTTTGATCTTTTTGTCACCAAGGAATATATGTGAATATACGGCAGTTGTGTTGAATTCCTCGTCTTCAATCAACGCCATTGTCTGCGGTTGCGTTTTATTTTTGTTAGAGTCCCGTTTAGGTCTGCATCCAGTTACCAACTTCCGTCTTAAGGAAGGTGCTACAGCGATTAAGTCGCCAATCTCTATGTCGGCTTTGTGGTTCAGCACATCTGATACAATATCGTATTTGATTTCGGGTGGAGACCTTTTTGCTCTAGGCTTTTTGGGCTTTGACTTCTCTTCCATCTGTATATCTGTTTCTATTAGTTCTTGCCTTGGTTGTACCTGTTGTTGTATTTGAGTTGCATTATTGGGTTGAACAGGTGTTGGCGTTATTTCTTCTATATGCGTGCGTGTCGTTACTCTTTTATTGACTGATGGTCCGGCTGTTTGCTTTCCTTTAGATGTTCTTATTGTTTTAGCATATGGGGCAGCCGTGACATCAGGTGGCCTTTCACTTCGTACAGCAGCAAATAGATCTTCGTGGCAATTGCAATATGTGTGATCTTTTTCAGTTAGCATGGCATTTAGTTGATGTTGTGGATTGTTATTGTTATTAATGGATTTTGGTTTATGTTGGGTGTTCGATTGACCATCTCCTTGCTTAAAGGCAACCGACCCATTTAGTTTTTTGGTTGTTGGTTTTGGTTGGAGCCTTGTTGCTGGTTATTATAATTGTCATCGGCTCGGCTGTTATACCTATTATTATAATTGTTATTAGGACGTCCATTTCTGTCATTACTATAATTGTTGTTGTTATAGTTGTTGCGATTATTGCGGCCATAGTTTCTGTTGTATTGCTGACGTTGGTTATCCAGCTCTGAGCGTATAGTACGTTGTATAAGATCCACTAGTTCCTGTTGCTGACTAAGATGATTACTTTGTTGGCTGTAGTTACGATTGTGAGAGTACGTATTGGAACCATATTGAGCACGTC
Organism: Rhizopus arrhizus; assembly: GCA_024220505.1. NCBI lineage: Eukaryota > Fungi > Mucoromycota > Mucoromycetes > Mucorales > Rhizopodaceae > Rhizopus > Rhizopus arrhizus. The sequence goes on along the minus strand of JAKZZE010000041.1, from coordinate 7,033 downwards.
TTGGTGTTGCATCCATTGCAGTTAATTGGTTTTGATTAGTGGTTAATCCATAAGCAGGGATAATAGCTGGTTGTTGTTCAGCATCATATAATTCAATGTTGTGATTGCTATTTTGATGACGTTTATGCTGCTCCATCTCGTGCTCGATGAGGGCTTGATTAGCATTTCTTGGTATGAAGGGGTTGTTCACCATTGATATTTTACGAGGCTTATTAGCATACCACCATCCTTCGGCGTGAGTCATCCAATCTTGAGTGGTTCTCGAACTACTTTGTATACAAAATTGCTTAATCTCGGGCAATAGCCCAGCACGGAATCTACTTTCGATTACTGCTTCATCCTTGATTTCGGCAAGTCCAGCAGCTTCTTGTAACCTTGCAAAGAATATCTGGGGATGCTCTTGCTCTCCCTGATACATTTCGTTAAATTGTAATTCGTAACGCTGTATGAGTTCTGGTGTTATATAACGAGCTTTCAGACTTGCAATTGCTTGTTCATATTCCATTCCAGGGTTATCCTTGAGTATAACTTTCTCAAAGAGTGTCTTGGCAGGGCCACGCAATTGTGCCTTGAGTATGGTTCGCTTTCTTGCATTTTTCGTAATATCATTAATGTCCATATACGATTCTAAGACTTCCTGAAAGTGTCGAAAGTCTTCACCTTCGTAACCATGGAATTCGATGAGTAGAGGGCGGTTGTTAGGGCTGATATTACTATTGGCCAACGCGATTTGTTCGGGCATGTCAATGTGAGGTAAGCTTGATAGTAAATCGTTAAGGAATTCGAGTTTGTAAATTTTTATTATTTTTGAGTCTTGAAGTCTTGATTTTTGATTTGATGTCCCTCGTAGTGACCACCAAATGTTATTTTTCTTGGAGTAGTAAAGGTTGTTATTAATAAAGAGAGTTTTCTTGAGTTTTTACAAGTTTAGTTGCTTGATGTGACCACCAGATCTTTTAAGTAAGATCAAATATAAGATAAAAGATAAAGATAAAAATAAAGGGAACAGGGACTTTTATAACTAAAGATTGCCTGTTTGTGTTGTGAGATTGGAGTTTGTAAGGTTTTTATAGTGTTAAATAGGTTTGATTTAAGAGAGTCTTGATATAAGATCAAAGGTTTAGGTAGGATTTGATTTCAAAAAGAGTAATGATTTGAATATAAGTTTGCTTGTAAGAAGTGACCACCAGATCTTATAAGTAGATCAAACTGTTGTGAATAAAATAAAGTAAAAAGATAAAAAAAAAGGGATTACAATGAAGTGTATTTGCTTCAAGGGACTTCTTGTTCTTGATGTTAAGTAAAATAAAAGAAAAACAAAATAGATTTACTTTGTATGATATTTATTAAAATAATCAAAAAGTAAAGTAAATAAGTGAAGTAAGTAAGTCAGTAAGTTAAAAGTATAAGAAATATTGAAGTTATTTATATGTTTTTGGCTTTTCTGATTATATGCTGTTTTTGATGATTTTGTGGATATTCTGTGTTTTTTTGTATTTTTCTGGATTTATCTGTATTCATACGTATTTGTTTGTATTTTCCTGGATTTGAATTAGTTGGAGAGAGAAAAGTCAAATGCTGCAAAAGTTTGCTGCATTGTGTTACAGTGTAAATGAAAAGATAAAAAGAATTGAACTTGAGTTCTTTATTCAAAAAAAACTGAATTGAATTGACTTCAACAAGAGAAGGTATTTATATTGTAATAAATTTTTACTAGTTCGCTTGAGTGTGTTGAGTTGAGGTTTAAATAAACAGATTTAAGTTGTAATTGGTATAATAATTGCTTTTATATGAGTTGGATTGGCTTGATTCGCTTGTTATAGTGACCACCAGATCTTATAAAGTAGATCAAACTGTTTTAGTTAAGGTAGAATAAAAATAAAAAGATAAAGTAAAATAAAAAAGGGGATTTACAATGAAGTATAATAGCTTCAAGGGACTTCTTGTTCTTGATGTTAAATAAAATAAGAGATAGTTTGCCTCTTTAAAAGAATATTTATTTGATAAAAAGAAAAAGTAAAAATAAAATAAGAGAGAAGTTAGGAAGTTAGAAGTGAAGTTAGAAGTTAGAAGTGAAGTCCTATTTTTTGAGATTATTATGTGAGGTTATTTATATGTTTTTGGGTTTTATGATTTTGTTCTGTTTTTGGTATTTTGAATGGTTGTTATAACATAAGAGGCGGTTGTTGTATAGTGTTGTGAGATTGGAGTTTGTAAGATTTTTATAGTGTTAAATAGGTTTGATTTAAGAGAGTCTTGATATAAGATCAAAGGTTTAGGTAGGATTTGATTCCAAAAAGAGTAATGATTTGAATATAAGTTGCTTGAGTAAAGTGACCACCAGATCTTATAAGTAGATCAGACTGTTTTAAGTAAAGTAAAAATAAAAAGGTAAAATAAAGATAAAATAAAATAAAAAGGATTTACAATGAAGTGTATATACTTCAAGGGACTTCTTGTTCTTGATGTTAAGTAAAATAAAAGAAAAACAAAAGAGATTTACTTTATATGATATTTATTCAAATAATCAAAAAGTAAAGTAAATAAAGTAAAATAAAACAAAAGTTAAGAGTGAAGTAAGTAAGTGAGTCTTGTGATTGCTGTTAATATGTCGAGGTATTTATATGTTTTTGGAGTTTTCTGATTATCTGTTGTTTTTGGTTTTTAGTGTGAAAAGAATTTTGTATGAATCTACATAGCCATCTGAATCCAAACAACTGTCTGTATTCAAACACTGTCTGTATTCATACACTGTCTGTATTCATACACTGTCTGTATTCATTCAATTCTGGTGGTACAATTTTTTAATTTTTTCCCATTGTTTGTGTTACAGATGCCCCTGGGGAGAGAAAGTTCGTCCTCGAACGTCTTTGGTTTTTGATGAATTTTTCCCCAGACATCATCACCTTTTATATGACGCATTAGAGTCGGATAAATCCTGTGTCTAGGAATCAAAGCCTTCAGGTGAGCATGTTTGGCTGTAATATAAGCTTCTACACTGCTTCTATTTGGTTCAGGTTCAGAGAATTTTTTATGGCTCCATTGAGTTACTGCTTTAGAAAATTTTCTGGCTAAGTCTTGCTTCATATTAACAACTTCTCTTTCAATTTTGGCCCATTCATGGAATTCGAAGTATATTTTTTCAATTTTCTTTTCTTCTAGCTCCAGTGATTCTTGTTGGTATAGCTGTTCCAAATCTTCGTAAAAGTAGGTCTCGACTATCGCTTCATCGTCATTAGATTCGGGTTTGGTTTCAGGGTTTAATTGTAGGTTTGGCACAAGACTAGGTGTACTGTCTTTTTGATTTGGTAGGTCAAGTATAGATACAGGCTCCTCTGTAGGATTATCTTTAAAACCATTGACAGCTTGGATAATACAGTTCCATCTTGTTATTTCATCATTTGGTTCACCGTATTTTATTTTTTCGCGACCTCCTAGGAACTGTTCACAATATGTCAACCATTGGTCAAGAGCTTGAACTGTAGCATCATATCCTTCGTATTCAAATAACTTGGCAAAGTATATTCTCATCATGGCCCTCATGTATTCAGTGGCGTTTGGGAAGTCTTGTTTACGGAGAGCGTAAGGTCTCCACCAGGTACATTGCATGTCTTGATTTTCAGTTGTATTCATTTTCCTGTAGTAAAATATATATATATATATATTTTTTTTTTTTTTTTGTTTTAATATTATCCATTTTTTTTCTTTTATATATGTTCTTTTGTTTATATTTGTTGACGTTAATCAAAAGTTCTTTGGTTTCATCATCCAGATCATCTAAAGTAACTCGTTGCTGCTCTGACCTCCATTGTGTATTTGGGAATGAATACGGTTTAAGTCTGTTACCGTGTACCCTTCTAATTTTAGTATCCATCACATTGTTGCTTTTTATATGATAGGTTCCCTTGCCTAAGCTGTTCTGGATGATGTATGGCCCTTCCCATTTGTCCTGTAGTTTTCCAGACCAAGAAGTGGATAAGTAATCTTTGTACAATAGCACGATGTCCCCAATATTAAAAGAAGGCTTCAGTTCTTTCCTTTGATCTAGAAGTTTGTTCTCTATAGCCTTTTTCTGAGCTGTCTGTGTAGTTTTGATGGCTTTAGTAGCCTGTTCCCTGATTCTATTTAGATTGTGTATCTGATGTGCTGTTCTGTGGAACAATGTTGCTTCAAATTTTGGTGAACTCTTCTCATAAATTTGATGTTTCATATCAAAAGGAGTTTTGGGTTCATAACCATACAATAAGAAAAACGGACTTTGTTTGGTAGTAGCTTGTTTCATAGAACGATAGGCAAATATTGCCGCAGGTAGGTATTGATCCCAATCTTTCTTTTCATTGTCATCTCGACGTTGCAAAATTTGACCTAAGGTACGGTTAAATCGTTCGATAAGGCCGTTACTCTGTGGATTATAGGGTGTTGTTGTTTTATGAATAATTGAATAGTTTCGACACACTTGACGTATCAAATCACTTAAAAAGGGTTTGCCATTATCAGATACTAATATCGTTGGGCATCCATGTCGACATATTATCTCCTCGTATAAAAATAGAGCTATTTCCGATGATGTTTGAAAACGCATTGGTCTGGCTTCAACATATTTTGTCAGGTAATCTATTCCAACAATTATGTATCGATATCCCGCTCTTGATGTTTGTACATGCTTTACATCTAGTGCAATTCGATCAAAGGGTTTTGTGGAAACAGGTACTGGATACAGTTCTTCTCTAAGCGATTTACTTCCATGCATCTGGCATCGAGGACATTTTTTAATATATTCTTGTATATCGTGGGACATTTTTTCCCAAAAATATCGAGTGGCAATTTTGTGTAACGTGTTATTGTATGCGAGATGGCCTCCTAATGGATGTTGATGGTATGTGTGTATTATGTCATCTGCTTCTTCCTGATTAAGGACTTTGCGAATGATTCCATTCGTAGTATTGTAACGATATAAAGTATCCTTGTAGATTGTGTAATTGATAGATTCTTTTTCGAGATATCTCTTTTGCTTGTTTGTTGTATTGCCTGGAATTTTCAGTGTCATCAGATATTGTTTCAGCATCTGTATTTTCTCTTTTTCCATTTTTGTATTACGTTTGATGATGTTTGTGGTTGTATAGTATTGTGTGAATTCAGATAAATTTTTTTTTTTTTTGATTTGATTTTGTTTTTGGAGATTTTGTTTCAATTTTGTTTCAACTACCCCTCCCAACCACCTTGTAGTCTATTTTTTTTTTTTTTTTTTTTTGTAATGGTAAAAAAATTTTTGTGTCTAATATCCTAGCCTTGATAGAAAATCGGCGCTTTCATTGACTCGTCCAGGACGGTATTTGATTTCGTATTCGTATTCTGATAAAATGGTAATCCATCTTGCTATGATGCCAGTCGGGCTTGTTGTATTAAGTAAACCTTTTAAGGCTGAATGATCTGTTATAATTTTAAATCTTTTTCCCAAGAGATATGGTCTGAATTTCTTTACTGCCCAGATCACAGCTAAACATTCTAACTTCGAGACTCCATAGTTTACCTCACTGGATTTTAAGCTTCTACTTGCATATATGATTGGATGCTCATGCCCATTATCATCCAGTTGTGTCAAGATACACCCAAGGCCATTTCTAGATGCGTCAGTCACCAAGATAAAGTCGCGATTAAAGTCGGGCCTTGCTAATACCGGTGCTTGTGTCAACAATTTTTTGAGTAATTCAAAAGATTCAGTGGTTTTGTTAGTCCATGGTATCTTTTTTGAGGTTTTTGTTTGATCATGTAAAGGGCGTGCGATTGCTGCAAAGTTTTTGATAAATCGTCGATAGTATGACGCTAGCCCAAGAAATCCCCTTATTTGCGTGAGAGTTTTTGGCACAGGATAGTTTTGTATTTTTTCTATCTTGCTTGGGTCTGTCTGTATTCCATTGCTTGTAACAATATACCCGAGAAATTTCAGATGATCCTTAAAAAGAAGCATTTCTCTGGATTCAACTTTAAGTTGGCAATTTGGATACAATTAAAAACCTGTTCGATATGTATGAGGTGTTCATGTATGTTGTGAGAGTATACATTCAAATCGTCGATATAGGCAACTAGACATTTGTTTATCAAGGATCTGAAGCAAAGGTCTATGAGGCGTTGAAATGTAGCAGGCGAATTAACTAACCCCATAGGCAAAGTGTTGTAACTGTAGACACCATATTTTGTAGTAAACGCAGTGAGTTCTTTGCTATTCTCTTCCATTGGTATTTGATGAAAACCGGCCCTCATGTCTAAAGCAGAAAATACTTTTGCCTTTCCCAGAGTATCTAGCAAGTCATCAATCCTTGGTAGGGGATACGAATCTTTTTTTGTCACCGCGTTCAGTTTTCGATAGTCAATAACCATACGGTATTCTCCATTTTTTTTCTTGACCAAGATTACGGGTGCTGCCCACGGACTGTTTGAGGGTGCGATTACTCCTAACTTACAATATTTCTCCAATTCTTTTTGAAGATAGTCTGATTCAATAGGACTGAGCCGATAAGGCCTATGACTAATAGGTGGTGTATTCTCTTCTATGGTTATTTATGTTGTATTAGTGGCGTACATCCAATGGTGTCATTATTCCAATCAAATATATCTTTATACAGTAAGGGACAAAATCAGTCCGTTTTTTGGTTTTTTCGCAATGCCTCGCCGGGAATTAAGCTTAGAGCTCTGCTTTGCTGACGAAAAATTTGTCTCTTCCTTCAACAAAGTTGACAATATTTGTCGGAAATGGTATTTTTTATTTTCCGCCATGTTATAAGAAGATATATTGAAAATAATGTATTTTTATTTTTTTGAATTTCGATTAGTACTTGGTATCGCGGCCCTTACGCTGGATTACGTCCCGAACTCGACGGGGCATAGAGTGAATAAGGTTTCTACAGTACTCTGGAGTTGCTAGGTCATACCAAAGCTTCGAAACCCGGTCAAAAATGCTTGGTCAGTCTCAACCACAGAAGAAGGTGGTCTTGTCATCTGTTCCTTCTTTTTAAGCATGGCCCATGCATTTTCA